>PVJC01030248.1:0-21334 GCA_004026665.1 Murina feae | reverse complement strand
CCTTCTAACTACTAACGAAGCCTCCTCTGCCTCACCTCGCAGCGTCTATAATGAAACAATTGTTACTTTTACTGGTTAGGCCGGAGCTGCTCTTTCCTTCAGCTCTGGAGGATTCTATGATTGTTACAATGTTTCAAAAAGCTGTGTTTCGCTAGAGGCAGTTTAATCGGAGCTGAGCTGAGGGGCTCAGCTTCACTTTTGCTCCTGCCGCAATGGAAAGGGCTGTTTACTCAGGTCCGGGAGTGGCGGCCGCCATGTTGGCTGGGCTAATTTGCATACAGCCGCTCTGATTGGCTGGTGGGCTTGGCTTACCCTGTCTCGGAGAAACGGTTAATTTTAATATTTCGCTTTTATTAGTTTAGATTATAAACAAGTGTTCCATAGACAACAACCACCAGAAAAATGCAATAGTACTCGACATGCATGTGAAGGAAGAACAGATTGCATTAGTTATAAAACACTATATTGGGTGCTAAATCATGTCACTTGGTTTTACACAATTGTCTCACTGCATCTAACAACAATCCTTAAGGTATACAGGTGTTGTTTTAAAACTTATTTCAGATTGGTGAAGCAGTTTCTGGCACAATCAGTAACGTGCTCAGGTCAAACAGCTTCTAACTAACAGAGCTACATTTACATTTAGGTCTTCTGTTCTTTGTATTTCAATATGTTGTATTTATTTTTCATAATCATCGACCAAAATATAATTCATATTTCTCCCATTTAATGATAGTTTAAAATTTCTGAAATGAGATCAAATGCTTTGTAAGATTAGATACTTCCCCATGTGGGCATGGCGATCACTTGGTGTGCAGGTAAATAATTGCCTTATGTGTCTGTGCATGATTAAAATTTAGCTGTGATTCCACTATACAGAGGACAAGTGAGATTGTTAACATCACACATAAGATGAAAACACAATAAACAACCTCAGAATAAAATGGTATTTGGAACATATGTGACCTAGATTAGTATACTTAATATGTAAAGAACTCTATTTTTTAATTAATTATACAATATTTTTTTAAATGTGAGATATGTGTCAAAGAATGCAGCAGTGAATTCACAGAAAATAAATATAAGTATCCATTATATGTTTTTTAATATTTAGCTTCACTAGTAATAAAAGTATGCAATTCAAAAAAATCAGATATTTGTTGTCAATCAAATTATATTTGAACCAGTGTTGATGAAATTCAAGAAAGTTTATGCTTCTTGTTAGTGTTAACTGGGACAACCTCCGAGAAGATTAATTTAGCAATATGAGACACAAATCTTCAAAATTTATACTTTATTTGATCCAGAAATTCTTCTAGAAATCACCTAAAGTAATTAAGCATTGATGTGTTTTTAAAAATTAGTTACAAAAATAATAATTGTGGTGCTGTTTTTCAAGGTAAAAGTACAGAAATAAGCCAATATCCACATAATAAAAAAATAATTTAAGTAAATTCTGGTGGATTCATATATTGGACCACTTTGTAACCAATTAAAATGATATTCTGGAAAAAATATTTAATGATATGGAAACATTTTCATAAATTAACTGAAAAAATAAGGTTACAAAAAATAGTAAAGGTTATTCGATTTTTGTTTCTGTAAAGATAACATACATTTTATTTTTGCATCCATAAATAGAAATATCTATGTAGAGAAACAGAAATGGATCTGTACAGCTAGAGTAGTACTAGACATAAATTGAGATAGACTTGGAGATAAACATAGAAATAGATACATCAATATGGAGTAATAGAAATATATCTATAAATATATCTATACAGAGTTAACAATTAAGATATATATATAGTATACATGTAGCATATGTGTAAATACATCAATCTGCAATATACACAGGGTATGGAAAACATAGGTTTATAATTGTGAATGCATAAAATACAGAATTTAGTCTTTTATTATTTTTTACTAATTATTATATTACTAGAGGCCTAGTGCATGGATTCGTGCACCAGTGGGGTCCCTTGGCCTGGCCTGCACCCTCTCACAATACCCAGGATGTCAGAGAGCCTGTTTCAGCACAATACCTGCAGGCCAGGCAGAGGGGCCCCACTGGTGCACAAATTCATGCACTGGGTCTCTAGTATGCATATAAGATCTTTGGTTAATCTCTTGCCACCCTTCCTTCTCCCCACTTCCCTCTGAGATTCATCAGTCTATTTCATGTTTCCATGCCTGTGGTTTCCACTCTTGCACTTAGCATCTGCCCCCTGGTGGTCATTGTGTATCATAGCTACTGGCCAGTTGGCCCATCATTTAGGCTTTTATATAGAGAGATTTTCCCATATGAACAACTATAAACCTATTTTTGCTCCACCCTATATGTATATAGAAACATTTAGAAGTGGTTATCTATAGGTAGGGAGGATTAGAATTTTTTCTTCTGTTTATCTATCTTATTTCATTTAGAAATTTAATGGAGAGCATAATGCTAAGTGAAACAAGCCAGTCAATGAAAGAAAAACACCACATGTCCTCACTCATCTATGGATAATAACCATTATAAACTGGTGAACAAAAATAGATCCAGAGGCAGAAGAGCATCAAACAATCTGTCAAATTACAGCAACAAGGACAGGGAAGGTTGTGGTGGTGGTGGGGGGGATAATAGATCAATCAAAGGACTTTTATGCATGCATTTAAGCATAACCAGTGGACACAAATCACTGGGGGGTAGGGGAGGCTGGGGGAAGGGCAGGGGGAAAAAGAGATATTTGTACTAATCTTTGTAATACTTTATGTAATTAAAAATATATTTAAAAAAAGAAATTTAGAACCTTATACATTTTCCAAAATATATATGTATAGTTTATTTATAAAATAGACAATTTGTAAAGAAAAAGGTCAGCATTACCTTACCAAGAACAGTACCACTGCAGTTTTCTGTTAACTATTTTAATTCATAACGAATTAAACATAAACAAAAAATCAAGACCCTTTTAGCTTTCTCTAATCACAATTTAATTTGTTTGTAAATTGTATTGGTAATTCATTGCCATCACATTTGAAATTTTCTAGGTTTAAAGAAATATCCTTAAAGACAAGAGACTAGGTAAATTTAACTGTTCAATTTGTGAAGAACATATTTATTAGTTAATCAATGAGGGTACATGTTAAAGAAGATAATAATAAATTAGAAGTCATGAAAATAAGAGCTCTAATCTTGGTTCTGCTATTTACAAGGCAGGAAACCTTAAAATGTTTCCTAAAAATTACCATGTCTCATTTTCTTTATTTGTAAAATTGGGCTAAACACAGACAATAACATGGTGAGCTAAAATAACTGCCATTCTACCTTAAGAGAGATATGTGAATATGGACTTTGATAATATGTATAAAATCTCTGAAGGTTTACATTAGCACTAGAGGCCAGGTGCACGAATTCATGCATAGGTGGGGTCCCTCAGCCTGGTTGGTGTTCAGGGCTTAACAGGGCCTGCTGGCGGGGGAGGGACTGTGGGAGGTTGGCCAGCCTTCCAGGGAGGGACCAAGGAAAGGCTCCAGGGCTAGTCTGGCCCTCTCACCCAGTCCCAATCAGCCAGACCCCAGCAGCAAGCTAACCTACCAGTTGGAGCATCTGCCCTCTGGTGGTCAGTGCACATCATAGCAACTGGTCAACTGGTTGTTCTTTCGGTCAAACACTCAGCATATTACGCTTTTATTATATAGAATTATAACTAGTGTGATTATTTGTATTTAAAAATAAATCAGAAAATCGACAGCTTGAATTATTACATTTGTACAAAACATATTTTTTAAATATATTTTTATTGATTTCAGAAAGAGGAAGGGAGTAGGATAGAGAGATAGAAACATTGATAGGCTGCCTCCTGCACACTCCTTACTGGGGATCGAGCCTGAAACCTGAACATGTGCCCTGACGAGGAATTAAACCATGACCTCCTGGTTCATGGGCTGATGCTCAACCACTGAGTCATACTGGCCGGGCTGTCAAAATATTTAAATGTAACATTTTTAAGCATTTAGAAAGATGCTTTGCAATAACAAATACATGGTTTTCATTGTCTTACCTTTTTTATAGACTAGAAATACACTGTACTATAATTAGTAAAAATTCAAAATACCAACATATGTAAAATAAAATGACAGTTAAACACAAAGAATAAATTTATTCCTACACTAATATATTCTTTAACCTAATAGAATATGTGTAATCACTGATGTCCCTAAATTAGATGCATCATTTTCATTAGAATCCTATTTAATTTTTGTTTTGAAAGCCCATCCCCCTCTTGAAATATAACAGAATTAGACCACTTCAAGAGTGTTCACAGAGAAAATTGCAAAATTCAGATGTTAAAGAAAGGAATTTACCCAGAAATATCTATTTAGCATCTCCTCTGCCAAATACAATGTACAATGGAAACCTTGCTCTCTGGGGGCTCATAATCTAGTTGATTACACGTATATATGTATATGTTTTATATATATCACACACAGATTAATGTACTTATACATATGCTATATACACACATGGGGTGGCAAAAGTAGGTTCACAGTTGTGAGTAAGCGAAGTTTACTCTTGTGTTACTATTTTCTATTATGTTATTTTCCAAATGAGCTGTAAACCTGATTTTGTTCCACCTTGTATATATCAGTTAAAAATGCAAAACAGTAAAGGATTTTTTAAACACCTAGCAATTCACAAAAGTAAGATGTCATCCCAGTTTTAGTATGTTTAAAATGAGTTAGTACTATTCCTAGGTTCCTGTGATTAACTAGTAAGTGACAAATCTAAGATTCAAATCTTTGTCATTTGAATTCAGAGCCTCTGCTTTTAATCACTACAGATGACTGACACATTTGAAAACTCCATCAACTACCTTAGGTCACATACAGCATCTTAGTGTTCTCAAACAGTCATTTCTTAAATGGTGTGTGTGTGTGTCTAGGGAGTTTATTAGCCTAATAAAAGCTTTGTCTTTATTACCACCAGACTCTCACAAAATTACTCCCCAAACAGATTCAGCTTAACTAATTATAATCACTTATGTAGTAACTTTCCAAATAAAGGTTCATGTCATAAATTATAAAGAAGAAGAAAATTAGAAAATTAAAGATAACTTTACAGCTGTGTCATTTACGTAATGGTTGGGATGGAAGAACATTACATTGACATTCCACACTTGCTGATTTATTATTCATGATAGCACTTCTGACAGGTGCAAGGTGGTATCTCATTGTGGTTTTATTTTGCATTTCTCTGATGATTGTGGCATCATATGTCTCTTAGCCATCTATATATGCTTTTTGGAGAAATATCTATTCAGGTGCCTCACCCATTTTTTTTTAATTGGACTGTTTGGGGGTTATTTGGTGTTAAATTGTGTAAGTTCCTTACACATTTTGGATATTAACTACATATAGGATGTATCATTGATGAATATGTTCTCTCATTCAGTAGGTTGTTTTTAAGTTTTGCTAATGGTTTTCTTCACTGTACAAAACCTTTTTAGTATGCCATTTGTAACCACATGGATGGACTTAGAGATGCAATTTTCAACCAGAGTGCCTTGGCACACCAGTGTGCTGCAAAAAAATTAAAACATGCAATACATGTTTATTTGATCTCTTTTCTCATAGATTGTCAAATATAAAAAATGACAACAGCCAATACAACAATTGCCATCCCGTGTGAATGAATCAAAATTATGCTTATTTTTTGTCAGATTTTTGGTGTGTAGCTGTGGGGAAGCATGAGACTTGGTTGGAAAGTTTATAAGGAGGACTCTCCAAAAGAGCAGAGACCTCTACGGGGACCTTGCCAAAGGTGGCAGCCCCTGTCTTGATTTTTCCAAACAAGTCTGAGTCCCCATGTGTTTTGCTGGAATCTCTATGTTTAGTCTTTAGACCCAACCTTGTAGAAGCTTGTACTTTCTCAAGGATACTTACCCCGCTGATTGTATCTAGAGGTTAATTTTAGTTTAAGCTGTTGTTATGATAAAAGCCTAAGGAGATAGGCGAATGGTGCTGTTTGGATCGTATAGCCAAGGAGTCCCTTAGCCTCTTTTTCACAGAAATGTGTGTCAGAGTAATCCATTCATCCATCACCCAGGAACTGTTGGTCAGCCCTTTATGTAGTAGAATTTTGTAATTAGTTTAGGTGTGTCATGAGATTAAAAAGTTTAAAAATCATTCATCTACAGGGTATTATGCCAGGTAAAATAAGTCATAGAGAAAAAGACAATAATTTTTGGCTTCATCTATATATGGAATCTAAGAAACAAAATAAGTGAACAAACAAACAAAATCATAGATATAGAGAACAAATTGATGGTTTCCATATGGGAGAGGGATTGGGGGATGGGTAAAAAGGCTGAAAGGATTAAAAAATACAAATTGTCAGTTATAGAAATAGTCATGGGGATATAAAGTACAGCATAGGGAATATAGTTAATAAAATTGTAATAACTGTGTATGGTGTCAGATAGGTACTGGACTTATCATGGTGATCCCTTCATAAATTACATAAATATTTAATCATTATATTTTAAACCTGAAACTAATATAATATTGTATATCAACTATAATTATAAAAAAATGAAATCAACAAAAGTCAACAGACCTAATTCCCTACCTTCCAAACATTTCTTGATGTAATATCTTTTCTGCTGAAGTTAGGAGCCCGACCCATGCTCAACCCAGTTCTCAAGTTTGTCATTTTTATATAATTCAACTTTTACAGATAAGCATATTTCCCCATTAGTGTATTCCATTCATAGCCTAGGAAAGATTTAGGATGCAAGAAATATCAATAGTGACTCTAAAGCTCTCCACCTCCAAACTCAAGAAGCCACCATTTTGCTCTAAAACTATCTAGGAAAGGCTTTCCTTGTTGTGTGTTGGGTGGGACAAAAGGGGAGGGAGGTTAGTGGAAGAGGTAATGGGTGACAACTCTGGTCATTAGAAGATAAGAGCTTGTGCCATATGTGTTCAATCACAAATTATTCATGACTTTTGAGCCATCTGCAATCCCTGTCTGTCAGTTAGATAATCTGGAAGATATATTCTTCTACCTCAGTTAGCTTTGTAAATTTTACAACCATGCCACTCTCTTGAAATACTGAAATGCATATGAGTAAGTCAGATATTTCTAATTTGCTCTCAACCTACATTTGGTCATGTAGTCGACAAGTTCAGTGACTCAGGCACCACGCTTCAGGGATAAGAGTTATATTTAGTTCACCTTCAAACAAGTAGAATACAGTCCCTTAAAAATAAGATTCATTTAGAAAAAAAAAAACAAACCAAAACACCACACATTTAAGATAAATGATAAAGGCATAATTCAAGAAATGAAGGGAAAAAAATGAACATTAGAAATGTCCCACAGTAGGCAAGATATTAGATATATTAAGTATTTATGTTACATTCTAAGTGAAGTGGATTCATTTAGCAATTGGTTCAAATAGTAAATTGAAGTTGAATGACATAAAATATGTATTTACAATTATTTTTAATGTTCAAAAGTACTTTTTGATTCATTTAATTAAATACATGTAGTCATTCAACAACAACAAAATCATTAACAGGTTTTCTATGTACCAAGTACTTTGTTAGCCCTTATACTTAATGGAACTTGGAGATTGAGAAAGAATTCATAGAAATAAATTATTGTAATTCTATGTGATAAATACAAAAAAGAAAAAAGTCCAAAATTTTGAACCTTTTATTTTTACAATAACTTCGTGAGCTAAACAAGGTTAATACATGCATCCCATATTAAAGGTTACATTGGAGTTTCGAGATGTAGCACGATTTTTGTAAGGCCTAAGAGCTTACTGAAAGCAGAATTGAGAATGCTTATCTCTAATCATTCACTTTAACATTAATACATGCCACCTCCTACACTAGTTAGTAAAATAGTCTAGAAGTTTAAATGTATAAACCCTTTGGCTTTATTATAGGTGAGCAGAGTAATATCTGTTTGTTGTCTTAGCATCATCTTATAAGCAATTGTTTCTATGACTGGTCATTTCAGTAATGTTTAACCCTCTAATAATCATGTAAAGACATGATGCATTTTTTATTAATTGATCTTCCATAGTGTTTTAATTATGTTGAGGTTCGTAACATTATCGTTTAAGGACATTGCCATTGGATTTTCTTTTCAGTGTCCATGACCTTAGTTCCACTTGTCCACATTAAACTCCTTTTTAAAAAAATATATTTTATTGAGTTTTTACAGAGAAGAAGGGAGAGGGACAGAGAGTTGGAAACATCAATGAGAGAGAAACATCGATCAGCTGCCTCCTGCACACTCCCTACTGGGGATGTGCCCACAACCAAGGTACAAGCCCTTGACCGGAATCAAACCTGGGATTCGAGTCTGCAGGCTGATGCTCTATCCACTGAGGCAAACCGGTCAGGACAACATTAAACTCTTTTAAAATAAATCCCTGGGAAGCCCAGATCAGCACTGCCAGTTAACTTACAGATCTCCATCTGCAGGTGCCCATTACTGCGGAGCCTAAAAAATCAAATCCTGGGAGCAGGAGGAGAGCTGCTCCCTCCCTTACTAATCCGGAACCACATTCAAAGAACCTTTCCAAAAAGCAACTTCAGGAAAGTATTCCTAGGACATAGATCAGAGTATTTCAAGTGAAATCCTTTGGCCACCATCACTTAAGCCTTTTACTGCCTTAAGTGACATAATCATAAATTTCATGATAACAGAAGTCAGTTTGGAAAGAGATATGCCTAATAACTGAAGGACGGATTTTTTATCTGACAGACCTGGGTTAATATCCGGTCTATGACATTTACCAGGTTTTTATCTCTCATCTGTGAACTGGAGATGAAAAGAACTATTAATCCAATAGGGTAATTATAAGGATTGAATGAGGCAATGAACATAAGTAATTAGCACAAAGTCTGGCATATAGTGAAATCAATGGGACTGACCAAGTTGTACAAAGAAAAAAATTTAAATTTTAGTTTCCATATCTGTGAAATAAAAACAATCTACTCCATAAACATAAAAAATTTAATAAAGTAATGCATGTAAGTATTCAACTTGGTGTTAGGACTATAATATGAGCACAATAATTGTGAACCCTTTATGTATAAGCATAAAGTTACAGTGAAATCTTTCTTGACATCCATTTAATTGACAACTCAGATTAACAAAAATGGTATTCTTTGTGTAAAACACTTGAACTAATACCCAAACTAAACAAATGCATGGCTAACAATATAATCTCTAGTTGGATAACCACAGGCCTCAGTTAATCCAGGCCAACCAGTTTGTCATCTTTTACTCCCCAAGAATCTAGCTTGGATGCTAAATCACATGATCAACCTATGAATACACCCCTGGCCACCATCCCTGCATGAAACTGTGTGTGCTTACAGCTACTCCCTGTATCAATCCCAATGTCCTTTCGGCAAATTTAACTCACTATAGAAACTTTGTAATTCAAATAAAATCTACTTAAATTAATGAAAATGTCTATAGCATTGGACATGAGAGAAAAAACTTTGAAAGATCAGGAAGTAGGGCTGGAGATATTTTGAAAACATAGAAGTATCTACACTCATTATTTTCCAATTTTCTTTCTTTCTCTAATTTAGATAAAGTTAAAGTAAAAACTGTAAAGAATGCAAAAAATAGTGAAATCTGTCAGTGGATGCATACCCACATATACACATTACAATTAAAGTCAAAATAATCATGCAAGGAAATAAGATGTCTGAGTCCATTCATCTAATAAACAAGTGCTGAGTCACAAACCCAAATATGCTTTAAAAAGAAGTCCCTGCTTTCAGTTGCTAGATAATAGCCTTTCCTGTCCCTCCCCCCATAATGAATAGTTAATATGTAAAGGCTGGAGTGAGCAAAAAGATATAATATCACCATTAGAATGTAATTAGTTAATTTTAGAGGACTGACTACAAATCAATTTTTTAAGAGCATCACAAATTAAGGATAAATCATTATTCTCTATGTCAGCATTCCATATGAATATTCAAATTATAACACACAGAAAAAAGTGAACAGAGATTGGGTACATCCTAGTGATTTATTTTCTCTATTAATATTCAATTCAAATTAAATGCCAAATCAAAGCATAAACATTTATGTTGAATGAGAAACTGTCATTGCATCCTAAGCATTTACTATGTGATACTTCTAAATTGAAACCATCTATTAGAACACTGTGTAGTATAACTATAAAATAAACTCCAGTATCATCAGGAATTGAGTTTGGCTGTGCTTTGAAGAATAATCTTAATAATTGTGAAACCAAGAAAATAAAAATGCCATCTGGTTTGATTTAAAATATGATTTATGAATTTTTAAATATGAAACATTATTTTGCCTACGAACATCAATGGGAGATGTGCAGCTAAAAGATTATATAACACTAGAGGCCTGGTGCATGAAATTTGTGTACGGGTGGGGTTCCTAGGCCTGGCGGGCAATCAGAGCCAGCTGGGCCAGGCTGATGGAGGCCAGGTGGATCAAGGCCTGAAGGCCCTGGTGGGATCAGGAGAGGAGGTGATGGTCACTGGGCCAGGTACAGAAAGAACAAATGCCAAACGCTGATGCTGCCCTCAGCTCCCTGCCACATCCCAGTTCCCTGCCTCCCCTCTCCCCCTTCCCTCACTGCTGCACTGTCACCGGGGCCTGCCAGCTGGGGGAGGGACTGCGGGAGGTTTGCCAGTGGGGTGGAGAGGGCAAGGGAGGTTTCGATCCCCAGTTTGGAACATGCAGGAGGCAGCCAATCAATGATTCTTTATCATCATTGATGTTTCTCTCTCTATCTCTTTCTCCGAAATCAATCAAATATATATTTTTTAAATGCAAGGTTTTTAGATGAAGAAAGGTAGGGCAAGGAAGCTATTGAAAAAAAAAAAAAAAGGCAGGTGGACATTTGAGATCTTGCTCACATTTCAAATAGGACAATATAACGTGGTCCTCGGGGGTGACAGGTGAGGACTGGCAGTGGGAGCAGGGCACTGCAGGCTGAAGAATGAGCTGGAATGACTGGGAATGTCTGTGACAGTGACACCAAGCATGTGTTGGAGCCATCACTGGGATCCTTCATCCCCAAGAGGTTTTGATTCCAGAGGGGAGGAGAAACATGGAGATTAGCAGTCCTTTCTTAGCCTGGAAGGTGACGCAGGAGGCAGGAGCAGGCTGCCCTGCTTATCTACAAATGTAAACACACAATGTAACTACACATGAATGTCAGTCATGCTGTAGTATATAAAGGGGCAGATAGGAAGCCAGAAACTGGAGCTGAAGTGGCATGGCCTGGCAGCGCTGCCTTCGCCATGGAGCAGATGAGGAGCAGTTGTCGGTGCAACCGGCTTTGGAGTCAGAAGGGCTATGCTTCCTGCATGTCACCCATGAGTCGCCGTGAGCCTGTGGCACTCTGGCCAGGCTGGATGGGGCCTGGGGAGTCCTTTCCCTACTAGAGCTGCTCTTCCCAGGGTGGTGGTTTCTGGCTGCCTTTTTTTTCCAAATTTTTTTTTTTTTTAATTGGAAAGCAAGCTCTGGCCTTATGGTTCTTAGGATCCCTGGGCAATAGTGTGTGCCTCCAGGCCTCGCTGTGCCCCACTCCTTCTCCTCCTGTGTTGAGCATCTGCCCCCTGGTGGTCAGTGTACATTATAGCAACTGGTCAACCGATCATTCTGGTCATTCCAGTCTTTCCACCCTAGCAGTCACTGGGCTTTTATATATATAGATGTAATAATGTTACTCTTAATTGGACCCCTTTTGCTATTTTCTTTATTAGTTATGAATTTGGTATTATTACAAATACAGTTATGGTCAAATTGTTAACAATGTACTCTCTGTTTCCAGTTAAAATATCTAATCTGTACTATCCAACTTGGTAGCCACTAGCTATATCTATTTAATTTTAAAGTGATGAGAATTAAATAAAATGTGAAATTCAGTTTCTCAATTTGACTAACCAAATTTCAAGCACTTAATAAAAACATTGGCTAGTGGCTACCATATTGGGCAATACAAACACTGGGCAGTTACATCAACTCAGAAAGTCCTACATGAAAGTCCTAAACTAGGCTTTACTAACACCTGTTTTCAGCTTTGGTTTTTTTCCATGCATATGGTCCAGAGTTTAAGGCTTTCTAAGAAGCTGGAATGAAATATGTTTAAAATAATATATTGTGTTATTATTAATAAGTCAGTTGAGTCTTGGATGCTACCTTATAATGAGCTCCAAATCCTCCTTTCAACAGCGTGAGTAACATCTCTACCCAGAAATATCTATATACCCTCAAACTCATCACTTTAAAAAAAAATTCTATGCATCTTTCATTTCTGTTCTCTAAAAGCTCTGTTTTCTTGCCTCTTCAATTTATGTTTATAGTACTTCCATCTCCATAGTCACCTAAACAAAAATCTTCAAAATCGTCTTTGCTTTTTTTTTTCTTCATCTCCTGGTACCTCTGAATTGGCTCATTATGCCCTGTTTATTCAACTACATTATTATTATTATTATTATTATTATTATTATTATTATTATTATTACTAGCTGCACAAAATTTTGTATACTGTGCCCTCTTGCAGTCTGGGACCCCTTGGGGGATGTCCACATGCTGGTGTGCCTGGTCAGCCTGGGTGAGGGGCTGATGGCTGTTTGCAGGCTGGCCAAGCCCCCCCAGTGGGAACCCTCACCCCATGGGGATATGGCCAGCCTGGGTGAGGGGATGAGGGCCGTTTTCAGGCTGCCCACAGCTCTCATTGACCCAAGGTCCCAGCAAGGCTGTCTGGAATCAGGTTTCTGGGGTTTATTTATCTTCTATAATTGAAACTTTGTTGCTTTCAGCAGAGGCCTAGGCAGGTAACAAAGCCTCCTATTTGCTACAGAAGCCTCCTGTTTGCTTCAGCTCCATGGCTTCTATAATTGAAACATTGTTGCCTTGAGCCCAGCTGGCCTAGGGAGGCAGTTGCAATGGAAGCTTCCTGTTTGCTCTAGCTCCATGGCTGCCGGCCTCCATCTTGGCTGGGTTAATTTGCATACAGCTGTTCTGATTGGCTGAGGGCATGACTTGGCTGGTGGGCATGGCTTAGGTGTCTTGGAATGATGGTTAATTTGCATATTACTCTTTTATTAGATTAGATTATTATTATTATTATTATTATTATTATTATTATTATTTTGTCTTTTCCTCCTCTCTACCCTCACTGCCACTGTCATCCATCTTTCTCTCACTTTAATCCATCTTCCAAACAAAAGCCATAGCATTTTCCTAGAACACTGATTTGATGGCAGCTCCACCAAAAAATGAAGTGTAAATACTTAGTATAGCATTAAGAGATTTCATAAACCCTTACATGTGCTACCAGCTCCCCTCACAAAGCCTTGGTAATTACTGTTGGGATTTTTTAAGCCTTTTTCAAATACCTAAAAATAAGTTCAAGATCTTAATCTCTGTGACCCTCAGTTCCTCCATCATAAAGTGGAGGAAAGAATATTAGCTTTCAGGGGTAATTTAGAGGTTAAAATTAAAGCATGTAACAAAATGTTAATATCATTATTATTATAACCATGACAGTTTTGGCCAGACTAGAGATAACATCTAGGCCTCAGTTGTATTTCAGTGCCAGGTCCAGAAATGCAGCAAAAAACAGACAAAGCAATGCCATGGCTGACATTAGGACCAGACGCATTGATCAATGGACCCCTTCCCTAGTGCCAACCAATTAGTCAAACCACAACCTTGAACATGACCCTGACTCCCTTAATCACTCTAACTATTTTCCTCCCAATACAGCCCATTTCCCAGAAGCCATGGGGGAGCCAGGTCTTTGAGTCTCTGAGAATAGGCCACTTTCTAAAAATAAACCCTTACTTTGCTGCAAACTCCTGTTTGTGTCATATTGGGCTCTGGTGCGTGCTGGCCAACATACCTCTTTAGTCCGGTAACATCATCATCCTCTTCTGCATCATCATTAATTTGGCTTTAAGCCTCCAATTTCTAGTTGCATTCTCAAAGAAGTCTGCATATACAAGATGGCAAAGACCCCAAGTTTCATTTCACTGGTGAAGGAAAATGGATCAGACAAGGCACTATCCACTTGCCATGACTAATCATATCACCGAGGAGTAGCCTCAGGATATCACTGACCTTCTTATTGTCACTTAAAGTTACTCAAAGTTTATTGAAGTCCAATGCTGTTAAATTGTTTTTATAAGATTCCTGAAAGATTTCCATTATATTTCTACCTCCTGATGCAAAAATCACATCTATAGTCTGCTTTATTACTCAGATGCATTACAATACCACATCTATCTAGTTAGTAATATTATTCCATTGCCACCAAATAAAAATTATTGGATTATTTTTTTCAGCTCCTCGTGTAGCAACAATTTAGGAATAGTCCTCAATGAAAATAGCTATCTTTTAATTTAATAAAGGCAACTTATTAGCAAATGCACAGAATTTGCTCAATGACCATAACATCTGTGAAGGTGTCTTAGCAAATTAATCTTCTTTAATCTCAGCCTTCCTCATATACAGTCCTGTTTTGAGTAACGATAAAATAATGCTTGAAAAGCAAGTTATAAAATGAGAGGTTTTTAAAAAATAGTACTTTGATCCTCATGGAAAATGGAGGATAAGTTAGATTTTAAGTTGCTCTAAGTAGAAGGTCTTCAATTTCTAAGAAGCAAATTATATTTTTCCTTTGGTTCATTTTATTTTTAAAACAGAATTTAAAAGCTGTTAGAGTATATGAAGAATTCTCTCTCACTGAGGTAAAAATATTTATGGTTTTTAAAAATAACCAACAAGTGAGTGGGTCCCTATAGAGTGCTCAAGTATAAAAACATATTGCATATTGAATAAAAGAATGCCATGTGGACTGCAGGGAAATATGAAACTGTGTCCTTTAAGATATATTTGCAAATACTATCCATTTTGGTTGTAGGCCAGAGCTTATAAGACCTCAATTTTTTAAATCATAAATGGTAAATGTTCAGCAACTGAATCACGGTAACTCGTTTATTGAAGAGAATAATATACATGTAGTACTCCGTTATAATTTCCCTCAAATACCAGCATCATTCCATTATAACCATAACTCGCAGAATGTGCTCCTTGAGCCAACAGTATCAGATTCAACTAAAATGCTAATTTGATATAATGCAGATTCCTGGAAGAAACTGAATTTTGGAGGTAGGGCCATATCTGCATTTTAACTATCACTTCAGGTAACTTCTAGATACTCAAACTTAAAAAACAATGCACTATATTATTTAGAATGAAATCAATTGAATGACAAAGCCAAAAACAGATGAAAGGACTTACTTTAGTTTGTATAATTAACCACTAGCATAACATCTGGTTTTCAAATTTTCTTGATAAAACTTTGATCATTTAAAGAGTAAACTAGACTAGGGCTTATATACTCAAATAAATTTATTTGTAAAACTATTTTAATCAGTGTAACACTTCTCTGTGGGAAAAAGTTATTTTTTATTGCCTTGCAAACATATTCAAATATATTTTACTTGAGTTTGAATTAAAATTCATTGATGAAAACTTATATAAATACCTTAAAGGCAAATTATACAAAGACATCCATCCTAAAAAATGAGACTCTCTCTTGAGTAAGTGATGATTATAAAAACTCTAAACATAATAATAAAAAAGTATAGATTAAATAAATGAATAATTGTTGATTTTCCTTCCCCTACATCTTCAAATTTCTGTCAAAATCCCTAAAGAGAACACATGTCAAGTATTACATTTTAGTCCTGAAAACAGCATTCTCTGAATAAAAGATACAAGCTAATAGCTTTGTTCAAAATTAAACAATAATTGAGAAAGCTTATAATATTTCAGTAGAAGTCATGCGCACATATAACATTCAATCAGTTCATCACAAATTGTTATCACAATAATGACCATAACTTTGTAAGGCCATGAATCCAGCATGTGATTATAATGCGACCTTCAGATTAAAAAAAAAAAAATGGTTGCATAGCTATCCTTTCCTTCCCCAGAAGTTAAAAACTCTCAAGGAAATGAGGGTGGAGGATAGGAAAAACCAATGCAGCAATTGTAATTGTTCCTTTTTAAGTCTTCATGAATTCTTAGAACCAAAATACTCTGGTAATCATCACCATTAGGAATGTGTATATTCAGATGAAAGGGCAACAAGTCACAAACTGAATGAAATTCAGAAAAGGCTTTTAAAATGTGTTTTCTTTTTTCAACATAAATGGCATCAATAGTGTCAACTCTACATATGTTACAAGATCAGTTTATGCCTATAAAAACAAAAAATATGTGAAAATATATTACTTCCCTTATGCAATTATGGAAAAACAATCTCTACAAGGAACTAATGACCCAGAAAACCTGATTTCTCCAGATGCAGCATCCATTCCTATGAAAATCAGATCTATTTACCATGGATTGGTCATCCAAGGATTGATGAGTTACTAAAAAGTTTGAAACCCTTTTTCAGCTTATTCAGGGATAGAGGCACCCATTTCATCTACAAATTTTGACAATACACTAAAATCTAAAGGATTTTCCTATCGAAAGGGTTAATGAAGTTGTCAAAGTTGCTGACTACAGCAGGGTCTGTATGTCAGCATGGAGATCCTAGCACAACCTGACATTGACTAGAGCTTATTGCATTAATTTTGCTTCAATTTAAATAGCCAATAGCAACTAAGACCCACAGTTACCCACAAAACATTCAAAATTTTCAGAAGAATTAAGTTTAGAATTATAATTACTTCTAATTAATAAACATATATCTACTGACCAGCAAGAATACTGAGGTAATGTGAGAGAGCTTTAGCAGAAGTTTACATTTAAAGGGTTCAGTTTGCCCTAATCGGTTTGGCTCAATGGATAGAGCATCGGCCTGGGGACTGAAGGGTCCCAGGTTCGATTCCGGTCAAGGGCATGTACCTTGGTTGTGGGCACATCCCCAGTAGGAGGTGTGCAGGAGGCAGCTGGTCGATATTTCTCTCTCATCGACATTTCTAATTCGATATCCCCCTCTCTTCCTCTCTATAAAAAAACAATAAAATATATTTTAAAAATAAATAAATAAGTAAAGGGTTCCATTTAATACATTTTGAATTATATAATGCATAGGCTGAGTGTAGTGCTTTAGTAGGTCTTTCTTTAAAAATTTTAAAAATATGTTTTTATTGATTTTAGAAAAAGAGGAAGAGAGAGGAGAGAGAGAGAGAGAAAGAGAGAGAGAGGGAAACATCAATGTGAAAGAGTAACATTGATTGGTTGCTTCCAGTCTGGGGACCAAACTCAAAATCTAGGCAGGTCCCCTGACCAGGAATCAAACTGGTGACCGATGGGTACCCAGTATGATGCTCAATCAACTGAACCACACCAGCCAGGACTCTCTTAATTTTTTTATTGTTTTTCTATTAACTAAAGAGGAAACCCTTGGTTCCTTTTGGTTTGAGGTTCAGAATGCCAGTATTACACATTTAGTTACTGGTTCACAGTGTGGGTGAATATAACTTCCTGCTTATTAACACTTTGTAATCGGGCATTTTCCCACCAAATCACGTGCTTCACTGTGTGGTAGTGTTCGAAACACTTTCCTTTGTTCAGGGGTACATTACAAAACTTGCACATGTACCGCATTTCACTGTGTAGTTTATGAGTGGCACACACATGACAACGACGTAAAACATTTTTTTTTTTTTGCTGGTTCCAACTAGAGGTTCCAATGTATGTTTCCTCATGTCCATTGACAGTCTCCCTGGTGGATCCGATTTTACTCGTTTCCCGTAAAAAATGTGTTGAAAGTAAAGTTAAATATAATTTTTAGTTGTTTTTCTACTTTTCAGTTACGTAAAATTTAAATATGTACAAAGTACATATCAAAAATAAAAGTTATCTGCTCTTCCTATACAAAGATCAAATATTCCATCAGCTAATCCTATATAATAAAAGAGTAATATGCAAATCGACCAAGTGGTGGAAGGATGGGTTGCTCTGACATGCACTGACCACCAGGGGGCAGACTCTCAATGCAGGAGCTGCCCTCTGGTGGTCAGTGTGCTCCCACAGGGGAAGCGCTGCTCAGCCAGAAGCCAGGCTCAAAGCTGGTAAGTGTGGTGGCCTGCCTCTCCACAGGAAGCGGGCCTAAGCCATCAGTCAGGCGTCCCCCAAGGGCTCCCGGACTGTGAAAGGGCACAGGCTGAACTGAGGGTTGCTCCCCCTCCCCCCATGCATGATTTTCATGCACTGGGCCTTTAGTATTTTAAAAATGGATCACTATAAAACATTGCTCTGCCAAGACAATACATAGTTTAATGAGTTGTCATTCTCAAGTTGAGCAAAGTAGTAGCCTGATTTGTTAAAAGTAATACAGTAAAACAGTAAAATTATTCTACTCTTATATGCTTATAAGTAAATGCACACATTCTCATATTCTCCTAGCTTAAAAGTTGAACTTGAATAGGAAAATTCTCCACCCCTTCAAAATTATATTCCATAATATTTTGCCTTTTCTAAGTCACTTGGCAACTATAACTCCTCTTCCAAGAAATGTCTGACTTGTAAAATCCTTTTTGCTATTTAATAAGAACTTCCACCTTCCAACAGCCAGGTTTCCATAGGGCAATTCAAGAAGACATTGAAAAGTTTCCTGAAATGTTTTAATTGAATTAGAACTGATAAGGATTAATTAATTACATCTGGCCTCCTGACAGTTCTGATGTAGGACTACTAATCAAATCAAAGCTCTGTCAACAGAAATTGTCAGTGATAAAAATTTAATGCATCTGTCTCTCTCAATGCAAATCCCAACTGCAGAAATTACAGAAAATGATACTATAATGAGACAGAGGATTCATGACCTACTGTGCTTAGAGACAGACCAATGTAATCTAGGAATATCTAACTCTTTTTAAAGTAACAACAGGTAAAAACAGAAATTTACAATACCCAATATCTCTTAAAATAAAAGGCTAATATGCAAATTGACCAAATGGCAGAACGACTTGTTGCTATGACACACACTGAACACCAAGGAGGCAGACACTCAACACAGGAGCTGCCTCCTGGTGGTCAGTGCGCTCCCACAGAGGGAATGCTGCTCAGCCAAAAGCTGGGCTCACGGCTCCCCGGCAAGTGCAGCAGGCAATGGAAGGAGCCTCTTCACCTCTGCTGCAGGGCTAAGGACTCCTCAGGGGATGTCCACCTGCCAGCTTAGGCCTGCTCCCTGAGAGAGCAGCAGGCCTGGCTAAGGGACCCCACCCCAGTGCATGAATGTCATGCACCAGGCCTCTAGTAAATAACTTAAAAGCTTAAGGCATCATCTTCACATGCAGTGGGCTACACATTGTCAGCACATTCAAGTATTGAAGGCAGAAGATCTGTATGTATTTACTCATCTGTTTTATAGAAAGTAGAAGAATAGAAAATGGTTCACAGCTGGTCATTAATAAAGAAGATTATACAACCATACTGGCTTGCTGTTCTCATATCCAACATATGATCTTAAACTTTAAGTGACCCCTCAGTACTAGAAAGCAGTTTCACTATATTTTCTCAGGTTAAGATGCATGAATATATTTGCACAGAGCCCACAGGAAGAAGGCCCCATGTTTGGTTTAATGTTTAGCTGCCACTCTCTTTCATTTCTCTTAATTCAGTAACAGAACTCTGACAGTTTCCACTTTTCTCAGGCCCAGTAAAGTACATTGCCAGTTCTATGCTTAGTCAAATCACTCTTACACTCTTCAATTCTCCCAAATGACTATTTCATACATTATTTTCTTTTATTCCTCCAGTATCTTCTTTCCCTTTCTTGCTCTCAGTTTGTGTGTATATCTTGTTCTTGGTGGTCTGTATGTATTGTTTTACTACAGAGAAAATAAAACAAACAACCAACCTACATCCGAACCCATATAATCTTGGATCTCTGCCTATTAAATTGGAAGAATGTTTCTTCCTTTTATCTGAAGCCACCTAACCCAGAGGGAACATGAGTTCTACTCAATGTCTGGTCTACTCAGTTCCATGACATGCCCATAAATCTGCTTAATTCTGGAATACAGTGTTTGGAAACCCATTTGGCCCTTGCAACTGAGCCACATTCCCTGTTTCCACCCTATTAGTACTAGAGGTAATATTTCTAGATCTCTATCTTTTTGTATTTTTCAGGGAAAAATATTATTTCTAGGAGTCCTTCAAAGGCTTCAAAAGCAATCATCTAATAAATATTTGTTGAGAGAATGATTGAGTGTAATAATGTTGTTAAACATTTGTTTACTTAGTCGGACAAGTCACCCTATATTTTAAAATATTTTTAATCTTGACTTTTCTACCATAATTGTGATATTTTATTCTTATTCCATCAATGTGGCTAAGTTCTTTATTTGTGATTTTACCAGCTATAAAAATGTATTTCAAGTAAAATGATAGTGATCAAAGGTTCAGTTTACTTGAAAAGGTAATTTATGATGTCTTTTGGTAAAATGGTAAAGCTGCGTATGACTCTATGTAATTCAGGCTTTACCCTCTCCCGAGCTTAGGCCATCTACAACTTGGTTGAAGTCCTTAATTTTCCTCATATACCACAATGAAGAAATCCCACAATGTGCTCTTCCATTATAGCACTTTTAGACAAGTTGAGTGCAAATAGTTCAGTTCAATTTTATGTTTCTTTAGAAATAAAGATACAGTTCAAATTCCCCGTGTGTATAGGATATTCAATTTACATGTGAAAACTGAAAAGAATGAACTAGATGAATGTTTTCTAATCGTATTAGCTTCATGAAAATATTTTAGGAATAGTCTTGGGAAGGTGGAGATAGTAGGAAGGAATCCCAGTTACCCTTACTTTCTATCAAAGCAAATCTGATTTATCTTCCTTATGCATTGAGTGACATTTAAGATATTCTGCTAAAAAGTGTCTAGGTTGCCATACAGTTCTAAATAAAATATTCTGTTGAGTACAGGAAAATCATATAATAAATTTGTTACTCAAAAAATCTATATCAAAGAAAGAAAGGGTATGTTGCTTCAGGAAAGACTAAGTGACAGTAAAAGTTATTTTATGTAGTTACAGGAGAAAAAATAATAATAAATAACAGAGAAATAAGAGAAATGCAGAAAACACATGCCACCATTACTACCATTATCTTACTGCCCTTTAAACACTAAGGAAATTAGTTTACCCAGATTTGAAAATTTGAAAAATTTTTACAATTCATTTATTAAAAAAGAAAATTTAATTTAATATCTAGTATAACTCCTAATGTTCAGTGGATAAATAATGTCCTCATTATTTTCAGAAATAAATCTTAAGAAATT
>PVJC01030247.1:0-21322 GCA_004026665.1 Murina feae | reverse complement strand
CTTGGTGGCTCTCCAGACCCCTTCCGGGGATCAGGGAGCAGGAAAAGGCTGGCCTGACCACGAGGCGGGGTTTTCCCTGCTTTCTGGTGGCTGGAGGAAGATGGGCAGTAGGCAAGCTTGGGAGGCAGGCCGCACCCAGCCCTGGCCACGCTCAAAAAAGAGAACAACATGCAGGGGAGGACAAGAGTCTGAGAGATCATCATAGAGGGGGTGCCTGCTCCAAGCCTCCACGGTGTGCCTGGGGCAGGCCCCCAGCAGGTAGACACACACAGGAGGACTGCTCCGAGCCTCAGATGCAGCTGGGGCCAGGTCCCCAGTGGCCACACACACACACACACACACACACACACAAAAAAGGCGCCTGGCAGACTGGAGCCATCATAGGACATCCACTGAGGGGTCCCAGACTGTGAGAGGGCACAGGCCCGGCTGAGGGACTCCCTCCACCCCGAGTGCACAAATTTTTGTGCACCAGGCCCCTAGTTTCATATAATACTGGTTGGGTGGTGATGAACTCTTTTAGCTTTTTCTTGTCCGTGAAGCTCTTTGTCTGACCTTCAATTCTGAATGATAGCTTTGTTGGGTAAAATAATTTTGGCTATAGGTTCTTGGTATTCATCACTTTGAATATTTCTTGCCAGTCCCTTCTGGCCTGCAGAGTTTCTGTTGAGAAATCAGCTGACAGTTGTATGGGTGCCCCCTTGTAGGTAACTAACTGCTTTTCTCTTGCAGCTTTTAAGATTCTCTCCTTGTCTTTTGCTCTTGGCATTTTAATTATGATGTGTCTTGGTGTGGTCCTCCTTTGGATTCCTTTTGTTTGGGGTTCTCTGTGCTTCCTGGACTTGGAAGTCTATTTCTTTCATCAGGTGGGGGAAGTTTTCTGTCATTATTTCTTCAAATAGGTTTTCAATATCTTGCTCTTTCTCTTCTTCTGGCATCCCTATAATTCTGATGTTGGTACACTTGAAGTTGTCCCAGAAACTCCTTACACTATCTTCATACTTTTTGATTCTTTTTTTCTTTTCTTTTCTTTTTTCTTTTGGCTTTTCCGGTTGGGTGGGTTTTTCTTCTTCATATTCCATATCTTTGACTTGATTCTTGTGATCCTCTTTGTCTGCTGTTGAATCTCTGTATATTATTCTTTATTTCAGTCAGTGTATGCTTAATTTCTAGTTGGTCCTTTTTCATATCCTTGAGGATCTATATTAGATTTATTGAGGGTCTCACTAAATTTATCGGCAGTCTCTAGAAAATTCTTGAAAAACCTAATAACCGTGGTTTTGAATTCCATAGCCTGTCGTTTTCTTTCCTCCATTTCTGTCATTTGTGACTTGTTTCTTTGTCTCCGCATTTTGGCTGCTTCCCTTTCTGAGTTAGGTGATCACTGAGAGGAATTAACCTCTAAGCCACTTGGTTATGAGAGTCAGCTGTGTCTACAGTGGGAGAACTTCTGTGCTGGAGACAACCTTATGGGGCAAGGGTTGTTTCAGTGGGGCTTTTGTGCTCACTGCGTCTGCCCCGAGTGTGTTCCTTGTGGATCTGAGTTTTATTTAGGATGGTCCCACTCTGGCCACTGGGTGAGGCTGGCTCTTGTATCTTTAAGGAGGTGTTGATTTAGCCTTTGCCTTAAGCTACTCAGTCTTTTATATGCACAAAAATTTGTGCACGTGGGCGGGGGGCGGGGGGTTCCTCAGCCCGGCCTGTACCCTCTCACAGTCTGGGACCCCTCGGGGGATATCCACCTGCTGTCATGCCTGGCCAGCCTGGATGATGGTGTAAGGGCCGTTTTCAGGCTGCCCACAACTCCCATCGACCCAGCGTCCCAGCGAGTCTGGCTGGAATCAGGATTCTAGGGTTTATTTATCTTCTATAATTGAAACTTTGTTACTTTGAGTGGAGGCCTAGGCAGGGAATGAAGCTTCCTGTTTGCTTCAGCTCTGTGGCTTCTATAATTGAAACTATGTTGCCGTGAGCAGAGGCCCAGCTGGCCTAGGCAGACAGTTTACTCTTGGTGCAACGGAAGCCTCCTGTTTGATCTAGCTCCGTGGCTGTCGGTCTCCATCTTGGCTGGGTTAATTTGCGTACAGCTGCTCTGATTGGCTGGGAGCATGGCCTAGGTGTTTTGTAGTGATGGTTAATTTCCATATTACTCTTTTATTAGAGTAGATAGTATTCCATGGCATAAATGTACCACAGCTTTTTTATCCACTCATCTACTGATGGGCACTTGGGCTATTTCCTGATCTTTGCTATTGTGCTGCTATGAACATAGGGATGCATATATCTTTCTGATTGGTCTTTCAGGTCTCTTAGGATATATTCCTAGAAGTGGGATCACTGCGTCAAATGAAAGTTCCATTTTTAATTGCTTGAGGAAACTCCATATGGTTTTCCATAGTGGGCTGCACCAGTCTGCATTGCCACCAGCAGTGTCCTAGGGTTTTTTTTTCAAATCCCCGCCAGCACTTGTTTGTGGATGATAGCTATTCTGACAGGTATAAGATGATAACTCATAGTCATTTAAATTTGTATCTCTTGGTTGGTTAGTGACTTTGAACATTTTTATGGCCTTTTGTATGTCCACTTTGGAGAAGTGCCTATTTAGGTCCATTGTCCATATTTTTAATTGAATTGTTTATCTTCCTTAAGTTGTATGAGTTCATTATGTATATTGGAAATTAACCCTTTATCAAATGTATCATTGGCAAAGATGTTCTCCCATGCAATGGGAGAATTGCACGAGAGAACTCCCTTTTAATTTGATTGATGGTTTTGTTTGCTGTTCAGAAGCTTTTTATATTGAGGTAGTCCCATTTGTTTATTTTCTCCTTAGTTTTCCCTGCCCTAGGAGATGTATCAGCAAATATATTGCTATGAGAGATGTCTGAGATTTTGCTGCTTATGGTTTCTTCTAGGATTTTTATGATTTCATGATTTTCATTTAAATCTTTTTATCCATTTTGAGTTTATTCTTGTGTATGATGTAAATTGGTGGTCTAGTTTAAATTTTTTTTTTTTGTATGTACCTGTCCAATTTTCCCGGCACCATTTTTTGAAGAGACTCTCTTGACTCCGTTGTATGCTTTTGCCTCCTTTGTCAAATATTAATTAAGTGATGGCATGGGTCAATTTCTGGGTTTTCTATTCTGCTCCATTGATCTATATGCCTGTTATCTTGCCAGTAGCAGGCTGTTTTGAGTACAGTGGCTTTGTAGTATAACTTGATATCTGGTATTGTGATCCCTTTAACTTTGTTCTTCTTTCTCAAGATTGCTGCAGCTCTTTGGGGTCTTTTTTGATTCCTTATAAATTTTTTGAGTGCTTCTTCCAGGTCTGTGAAATATGTCATTGGTATTATAATGGGGATTGCATTGAATCTATAGATTTCTTTGGGTAGTATGGACATTTTAATGATGTTGATTCTACCAATCCATAAACAATGTGTATTCTTTCACTTGTTTATATCTTCCTCTATCTCTTTTTTCAACATCCTGTAGGTTTCTCAGTACAGGTATTTTACCTATTGGTTAAGTTTATTTCTAAGTATCTTAATTTTTTTTGTTGCAATGGTAAATGGGATTTTTTGTGTGTGTGTGTGTGTGTGTGTGTGTTTTAGTTTCTCTTTGTGAGAGTTCATTATTGGTGTATAGAAAAGCCATTCATTTATGGGTGTTAATTTTCTATCCTGTTTCATTACTGAATTCATTTATTAAATCTAGTAAATTTTTTTTGGTGGAGTCTTTAGGGTTTTCTATGTACAATATCATGTCATCTGCAAATAATGACAGTTTTACTTCCTCCTTCCCAATTTGGATGCCTTTTATTTTGCTTCTTTTGTGATCTCTGTAGTAGAGACTTTCAATATTGTGTTGAATAACAGTCTTGTTCCGGTTGTTAGGGGAAATGGTTTTAGTTTTTGCTCATTGGGTATGATGTTGGCTGTAGATTTATCATATGTGGCCTTTATAATGTTGAGATCTGATCCCTCTATTGCCACTTTGCTGATAGTTTTTATCAAAAAAGTGTGTTGGATTTTGTCAAATGCTTTTTCTGCATCAGTGGATATAGTCATGTGATTTTTGTCTTCCAGCTTGTTTATGTGATGTATCACGTTTATTGATTTGCAAATATTATACCAACTTTGTATCCCCGGAATAAATTCCACTTTTCCATGACATATGAATTTTTTAATGTATTGCTGTATCCAAATTGCTAATATTTTGTTGAGGATTTTAGCATCTGTGTTCATCAGGGATATTGGCCTATATTTCTCTTTCTTTGTAGTGTTTTTATCTGATTTTGGAATAAGTATAATGCGGGCCTCATAAAAAGAGCTTGGAAGTGTCCCTTCCTCTTGGATTTTTTTGGTATAATTTGAGGATAGTTATTAGTCCTTCTTTGAATGTTTGGTAAAACTCCCCTGTGAAGCCATAGGGCTTTTGTTGCTGGTATAATTTGAGGATAGTTATTAGTCCTTTTTTGAATGTTTGGTAAAACTCCCCTGTGAAGCCATAGGGCTTTTGTTTGCTGGTAAAACTCCCCTGTGAAGCCATAGGGCTTTTGTTTGCTGTGAAGCCATAGGGCTTTTGTTTTATTATTATTACTGCTTCTATTTCATCAGCCTATTCAGAGGCATCACACTGAGTTTTGGAAGATTGTATTTTTCTAGGAATATGTCCATTTTGTCCCGGTTGTCCAGCTTGTTAATATATGCTTGTTCATAGTATTTTTCTACGATCCTTTGTATTTCTGTGGTATCAGTTATTGTTTCACCTGATTTGTTTCTGATTGTATTTATTTGGGTCCTCTTTTTTTTCTTGATGAGTTTGGCTGAAGGTTCATCATTCTTGTTTATCTTTTCAAAGAACCTGCTCTTGGTTTTAAAGAACTTTTGTATTTATTTTTAGTCTCTGTTGATTTCTACTCTCATCTATTATTTCCTTCTTTCTTGTTATTCCAGGCTTTCTTTTTGTTCTCTTTCTAGTTCCTTAAGTTGTAAGGTTAAATAGTTTATTATTAATTTTCTTCTTTTGTTGTTGTTTTTTTGTTTTGTTTTGTTTTTAAATAGACCTATAATGCCATGAATTTCCTCTCCGAACTGTGTTCACTGTGTCCCATAGATTTTGCTAGTTGTGTGTTCATTTTCATTTGTTTCTGGAAGGTTTTTTATTTCATCTTTGATCTCTTTGTTTATTGTGCTATTTAGCCTCCATTTGTTTCAATGTTTTTGAGTGTTTTTATTGTAGTTGATTTCTAATTTCATTGTGATCCAAAAAGATGGTTGATATGTTTTCAATCTTCTTGAACTTATAGAGACTTTGTGTCCTAACATGTGTGGTCATTCTTTGAGAATGACCCCTGTGCACTTGAGAAGAATGTATATTCTATGGCTTTGGGGTGAAATGTTCTAAAAATGTCAATTCATCTGGTCTAGTGTGTTGTTTAGGATCACTATTTCCTTGTTGATTTTGTGTCTAGAAGATCTGTCCAATGATGTCAGTGGGGTGTTAAAGTTTCCTAGTATGATTTTATTGCTCGCAATCTCTCTTAAAACCCTCAAGGAGTTTTTTCATATATTTGGGTGCTCTTGTATTGGGTGTACATATTGTTTACCAGAGTTATATCCTCTTGTTGTATTGATCCCTTTTGTATCATGGAGTGGCCTTCATTATCTCCTGTTATGACCTTCACTTTGAAATCTGTTTGTCATACATGTGTATTGCTACCCCAACTTTTTAAAATTTCCATTTGCTTTTTTTCCATCCCTTCACTTTCATTTTGTGTGTTTTGTTTTGAGGTGAGTCTCTTGGAATAAGTATATATATGAGTCATATTTTCTTATCTATTCAATTACCCTATATATCTTTCATTGGATCATTTAAGCCATTTACATTTAAGTGTACTATTGATAGGTATTTATTTGTTGCCATTCTTTTTCTTTATGCCTGTGTTCTTTTTCTCTCTATTCTTATATCAGTCCATTTTGCACTTCTTGTAGTGCTAGTTTGTTGGTAGTAAAATCCTTTAGCCTGTTTGTCTGTAAAGCTGTTTATTTCACCTTCATTTTTGAATTATAGCCTTGTTGGACAGAGTAGTCTTGAGCTCAATCCCTTTTCATTACCTTGTATACTTAATGCCTTTCCCTTCTGGCCTAAAGTGTTTTTATTGAGAAATCAACTGACAGCTAAATGGGAGCTCATTTGTAGGTAGCTTTCCATCTTTCTCTTGCAGCCTTTAAGATTCTTTGTTTTGTCTTTAATGTTTTTCATTTTAATTATGATGTGTTTAGGTTTGGATCTTTTGGGGGTCATCTCGATTTGCCAGATAAAGAATTCAAAGTCTGTCTTTGTTTCCTGAACTTGAAATGACTTTTTCCTTCACCAGGTTAGGGAAATTTTCTGCCATTATTTCTTCATCAGGTTTTCTATTCCTTTCTAGAATCTACTACTTCTGGTATCCCTATGATGCAAATATTGTTTTGTTTCATGTTGTCCCAAAGCTCCCTTAAGACTCCTGCTTTTTATTTTTATTTTTCATTTGCTTTTCTGAATGGGTAATTTTTCCTACCTTGTCTTCTAATTCCTTGATTCAGTCCTCAGCTTCTTCTAGTATACTGTTGAATCCTTCTACAGTATTCTTTATTTTAGCTATGTCATTCCTCATTTCCAATTTATTCTTATTTTTTATTCCAACCTATCTTTTCATGTTGGTGTAGCTCTTATTAAGTCCCTTACAATTCTCATTTAATTGCTTGAGAACACTTATTACCATTACTTTGAATTCTTTATCTGACAAATTGCTTGCCTCCATTTCATTTAGTTCCTTTTTTGGTGATTCCTCCTTTTCTTTCATTTAGGGGTTGCTTCTTCATCTCCACATTTTTTATGTTTCTTTGTTTTTGTTTCTATGTATTAGATCAAACTACTTTGCCTCCCAGACTTTGTGTGTTGGTCTTTTGTAGTAGGTTTTTGTGGGACCCAATGGTACCGTCTCTTAGATGACCTGAGCTGGGGGCTCTAGGATGACCCTTGTTTGAGTTATTTGGGTTCTTAAGTTGTAATTGGGTTATGAATATTATCCCGTTTTTTAAGATGGAATCTTCTCTGAGCCTGGCTGACTGTGAGGCTCACACCTTACCACAGTCTTCAAGCTCTTGTGGAGATACTGACCAAACAAACCAAAATAAGAAACAAAAACATACACAAGACCCCTGCCGCACCAACAAAAGCCACCAGAGAAGAGAGAATTAGGAAAAAGAAGACAGAACAAGAAAGATAGAAAAAAAGAAAAAATATGAGCTGAAGACACACACACACAAAAAGCACAAATAAAAGCAACAAATAAAAGGACGGAAGGAATATGTAGATGCTAAGCTGAAATAAAGAAAATAAGAATAAAGAACTAGGGGAATAGGGGGTAGAAAAATGGTGTAAAATAATGGAGGAAGAAAAATGAAAAAAAAAATTTGAAATGGAAAATAAATGAGAAGGCAGATAGACTTATAATAAGAAAAGAAAAAAATGAAAAAGCAGAGAGAGAAAGAAAGGGTGAAAAAAATTGAGTAGTGAAAAAAAGAAAAAGGAATAACAAATGGAATAGGAAAAGGGAAGAGGAAAATTAGATATATGATTGAAACAATAGAGACTAGAATAATAAATCAGTTAAGCAGATAGATGAAGGTAAACTAAGGAAATAAAAGGAAGGGAAGAGAAAAATTTAAAAAAAAAAAGAAAAAGATGATCAAAGAGAAGAAAAAAAAAAAAGTGAAATGGCAGTCATTTCAGTAGTTTAGGCCCCTAAGGGAACCCCTTTGAATCCTACTCTGATTATTGTGGCTGACTTGTCTGTCTACCAATTCTGGTCTTCCTGTGAGGTACTTAAGTGCTAACCACTCTCAGAAATTGCCCTATTTTGGCTTTCAGCAAGATGTTTGAAGCTCCAAGTGATCCACCATTTGTGTCTGTCAGCTGTCAATCTTAATCACTGAAAAGTCAGTTTCTGAAAGTGCTTTAGGCGGGGGAGGTGCTATTTAGCTTTCAGGGAATGTGGTGGGTCTGTTTCCCTGTCCCAGAGCTACTCCTCTGGGAGTGACCCAAAATATTTTCCTGTCCCATCCTGGGCTGAGATCCTTGTATGGAGTCCAGTGGGATCGGCTAGGCACCTAGAGTTTCTGTCAGCTCTCCTGTGTGGAGAAATTACTAGTCAAGTTCCCAGGATGATGGGGTGGACGACCCCTCCCCCAATCCAGTCACTGCTGCTTCCTGAGACCGTTCGAACTCATGAATTTAACCTTTGCAAAGGTCAAAATGCAGGGTGTGGCTAGCAGGGCTCCTGAGGGTGCCTGGGTGGGCTGTATCACCTCAGGCGGGGTATTTCTTCTGTTTCTGCCCTGCTGCTATTCAGGAAAAATGGCCATTTCGGTTCAGGGGACATATGACCAAATGCCAGGACTCCTGGCTGCTGCTTTTCCACATCTTCTCCTAATGCTTTCCACTCAGGCCTCTACTTAGGCACCTTAAGTCCATTCCTCCATCCCTGCATCAAAGCCTTAGGTGAATAGTTACAAATGAAAACTCTTATGCTCTGCATTAAAAACAAAACAAAACACACACAACAAAAACTGAAACTGCAGCCTTCTCTCAGACTGGCTGTGGTCTACCTCTACTGGCTCCAGACTCTGCCATAACCATCAGCCCTGCCACCTTTCACAGCTGGTTGTTACGTGGGCCATTGGTCTAGGCTCTGGTGCTCTGGGCTGTGGAGCCCAGCCTGGGTTCGGACCTCAGACCTTCCTGTAGTTAGGAGCTCCCTCCTCATACTAGGCCAGTCACCCCTAGGAGCTAGGTCAGCTCCTCTTGCGACCTTGCCCTTCCAATTGGTCTCCAAGTGTTTTCTGTCCTTCCTTCATAAAAATTTCCTTCCCAGTTGGTAATTCCAAGTGTATGTTCCCCAGTTTAGTTTTATTTCCAGTCTGGCCCTGGGAGGAGATGTAATAAGAAAGGTCTGCCTATTCAGCTACCATTTTTTTCTTTCTCTTCTCTATTGCTTCTTATGATCAAGTGTTCTCTCCCTTCTTGGCTCGAATTTCTGCTCTCTATACCCTTACTCTTCATTTACACAAATTAGAAAGTCAATCAGGACTTTTTCTGAGGATCTGCCCCACTCTAGCTAGTATAAGGTAAAAGGAGGAAAGCAGATTGAAAATTAGGAAATAGAACTGCCTCTTTTTACAGACAACATCTGTAAATATATTTTGTATGTATGTAGATAATCCTCAAATTGTCCATAGAAAGTTACTAGAACTAATGAGTGAGTTTAGGATGACCATGGGATGAAAGGTCAGTATATATAAATCACTTTCACCTCTACATACTAGGAGTGATCAATTGGAAACTAAAAAAATTTTAAAGTCCCATTTACAGTAGCACCCAAAATTTAAAATATTTAGGCATAGACCTAACAAAGTATGAACAAGATTTATATATTGAAATCTGTAAAACATTGATGAGAGAAAAGAAGCCAAAGATCTAAATAAATGGAGAGATAAACAATGTTCATGGAAAAAACAGACTCCATATTCTTACAATGTCAGGTTGCCACAAATTCAACACAATCCCAATCAAAATTCCAGCCAACTGAGTACATTTTATCTCAAATGTTAAAAAAAAAAAAAAAAAAAAAAAAAAAAAAAAAACTGCTTTTTTTTTTTTTAATAGAAACTGCCTACAGTGGAGCTTGCTGCTTTGTGATATAGGGAGTTCCTTATCATTTTAAACTTCCAGAGATTAGTAAGATACACCTTCTCAAAGATGTTGTGTGGGAAATTACAGCATTAGATGGGAAGTTGGATTAGATGATCTACTTTACCCTTCTGGTTCAAAATCTTAATGAATGTTATTCATAAATGTGTGATTACAATTTTGGAGCAAGGTGAAATGGAGTTAGGGAGTTACTACAATATTCAGGCTTTTTCTAATACACTTAACTTCCCTCAAAGATCCTATCACTTTTCCTCCCATCCTTAAGAACCATTTCTTGTAATGAGGGATGTTACTAATTGGGAATATATTGTGTAAATGAACTGTTTTAAGGTCTCTGACCATCACACTTATATTACTTTTTGGGGGGGGGGGGGGAGTGCACATTAAGTTGACTAAAAAGAAAGATAATGTCAATTTTCTCAACTCTTTTTTGAATTCTAATTATGGCCCTTCCAAAATGGTATAAATCATAGGGAAATAGCCTTTAATATTCATTTTTAGCTTATGACATTCATATTATGAATTTTTTCAATATAATCAGTTTATTATGTATTTCTCAACAAGAAAATTCAATTATCTTAACTAAAATTATTCTGCTAATTACACCAGAATGTCAGTTTTTAAAGATACTGTGTTCCTGACATATATTTTAAATATGTATTTAGGTTTTTATAAAAATATGTGAAAACCTCAAATAAGTAAAACACCTATGAATTCTGTGATTAAAAAAAAATTGCTTGAAATATGCATACCTATTTTTATTGTCATTAATATCTTCATTTCCTTTCTATTTTAAAGCCCAACCTGAATTCCTGAAGCAGCCTACTAATATATATGCTCATGAATCTATGGATATTGTATTTGAATGTGAAGTGACTGGGAAACCAACTCCAACTGTGAAGTGGGTCAAGAATGGAGACATGGTTATCCCAAGTGATTACTTTAAGATTGTAGTAAGTACTTTTTAAAAGAAGGACACTTATCTCTGAAACCTTTAAATGTCTTTGAATGTAATTATCAAGAGACTTGGTATCTTATATACACCATTTTATATACCTCCAACAAAGATAGAAACATTAACACAGAATATAATCTCTTCATGGGATGATGGGAAAGCTGAGCACAGAAATATTTTGGTAGCTAATATGAGATCACATAGAAAATAGTACTAGGTCTGGTATTCCTGCTAAACATTCTAGCACTGTTAAACACAGCTGCCAGCATTTTCTGGGTAATGTGTGTGCACGCACGTGAAAATGCACCAATTGTCTTTATATCTCTCGAGCAGAAATCTGTCCTTCATATACTGATGTCAGGCCCTTCAAAATAAGTATGACTCAGTATTGGACAGTTACTGTGACAATATATGTGAAGATTTTTTAGAAAGTAAATGCAAAAATTAAATAATTAGTGTTAAATACATTTAAGAATATTCAGCAATTACTACTTTTTACTTTATATTAAGTACATTTTTAATAAAGCTTGTCTATTATTATCATTATCTAACATCCTAGTAGTCAAATTATCTAGGTTTTAGTAACAAGGATTGATGACATATCTTTAGATACATGACATTCGTAGAAATAATCAGAAGTAATTATGGTTGTTAAAGACTTGCTATCATAAATTTCTCATATATGTAGGGGTGTATTTTCTGTTTAAAAAATGTATACTCTTATAAGTTACAAAAAGTAATTCATAATATTTAAATATAACTAAAAACCAATGTTTATGGTTAAAGTGGCATTTTTTATTCTTAGTATTTTTAAAAAGCTTAAAACCATATACTGTATCAATAACAGTAATAATAGTTAACATCCATATAAGTGTGGATAGTTTTCTTTTATTGTTTAAGGAAAGCTTCGTGTATATGCCACCTGATTTAACTTAGTATATTCTAATCAGAGATATTGATACTAAAAATAATATTTTTAAAATGCCTTGAATTCACAAATTTCGACTTTCACTACAGTCACATGGTATTGCATGCCAGATATTTTTCCAAGCAAAGGTGTAAGTTTGCAAACATTGTGGGTATAACTTCCTATGAGTATTAAGTTCTTAATTGTTAATGATGGTATTTCCTGTTTTAACATGTTAAGCACCCAGTCAGTCACCAGTGACTAACACTATATTTCCATCCAGAAGACAAAACAGGCTGGGCACTTAACGTAAGTCAGTACCTTGTCAATAAAATTGAGTTAATATGTGCATAGGTGGATAATATTCAGTACCTGAATCAGACAATTTTACTTGTTTTTTCTTCCCAGAAAAGGCATATACTTGGGATTTTGGACTGTTTATCAACTAAATAATAAAATTGTACATATGTTTTTCTTCTTCAGAAGGAACATAATCTTCAAGTTTTGGGTCTGGTGAAGTCAGACGAAGGATTCTATCAATGCATTGCTGAGAATGATGTTGGAAATGCACAAGCTGGAGCCCAACTGATAATCCTTGAACATGGTAAGAGGAACTAAAATAATAAGAGGGAAGAGGAAGACTATATATTTGAGAACTAAGTACCTATCACTTCAGGATATCTAATGGTTAATGACCTATTTGTAAGGGGCAACATATGGCATAACCAAGAGAAAAAATAGCTGTCGAAATAATTTCTGTTGTTTAACATGACACAAAAACACAATTTTAGTTAATAATGACAAGAAATTGGTGTTAAAAAAGGAAAAGTGAACAATTACAGTCTTACAAAAGTGAATGTCCTTCAAAATTCAGTCATTTTAATCTCACAAATATATTTCTACTCTATTAGAATACTAAAAGCAATATTAATTTTGCATTGATTTTTTCCAAAATAAAATTAATTTGCCTTTTACGATTATCACAAAAAATAACTTTTTATAAATTCAGACAACATCCTATATAATAAAAGGGTAATATGCAAATTCATCTATTCACTTGGCAGAACAACCAGGACAACCACTGGACCAGTCACTGTGAGGTGCACTGACCACCTCTTGGTCCCTTTCCCTGGCCAGCAAGCTCCAATTGGCTGATGGCCATCCACTGTGGTGGCCGACGAACAGGTGGAACAGCTGACCTCTCAGTCCCTTCCTTTGGCAATCAGGCACTGATCACCTGATGGTGAACAGGGAACCAGGGGTGGGTGGTGGCAGGGGGTGGAGCTGGCTATAGGCAGCTGGGGAAGATGGCCCTGATTGCAGTCCAAGCCTAGGGACTACCCACGCACGAATTTCATGCACCAAGCCTCTAGTTGAAAAATAAAAAGGGGTGAGGGACCTCACCCTATTTCAGTCAGGGTTAATTCTGGAGAAACAACACAGTAATTTCAAAAACTAAAAAATATTAAGTATTCTTTAATATAAAAAAATTATTAACTTTAGCAGGAAATTAGAGTAACAAGGGGTTAGCTAGAAAGAAGTGAAGAGAACTTTAACAAATATAAGAATGGCAGATAAAAGAAGCAGCTACTACCTCTAGGTCTGAGAAAGAGTTCAGGAAGATTATCCCTTTAGACTGAAATTTAGACCATGTTAGAGAGGATGTGGCCATTGTTCCCTGGATGACAGAGAAGTGACTGTGCTGTCTTGCTTGCAATGGAAACTTGCTCAAAACCCATTGACTAGTGTGCTAGGGTCTCTACTGTGCAGAGGCGGTGTCTCACTGAAATCATTCTGCTACAAAACCACCTGAAGGTTGGGATTTGGTGGAAGTAGTCTCCACCTGTACTGATAAAGTGTAACTCTTGTGTCAGCTGGCAAAGGAAAAATATTTAAAGGGGTAGGTTTATTTTTTTCAGAGCAGGCAATATGGTATGAATTTGAAGCTGCTAACTGGCACATGCTCCAAATCCTGTCAGGACTACTGCAGGTGAACACAGATGATTATCCTATATAATAAAAGGCTAAAATGAAAATTGCCCCTTCGACCAGGAGTTCAACCGGGGGGCAGGCCGGTCAGCCAACCACCCACATCCCCTACCCCCCGCCGCCAGCTCCACTCCCAATAGGCCCCAATCAGAGCAGGCCAGGCAGACCCTACCAGTGCATGAATTCGTGAAACCGGCACCTAGTGAATTATAACCTGTTTTTTTGCAGCAGCATGCTGTGGCATCTTTCCATGTAAATAGAGATCTGCGCCAACATTTGTCATTGCTGAGTAGTGTATATACATTTTATGTAAAAGATTCCCTGTTGGTTAACATTTAAACTGTTTTTCATATTTTTAACTATTACAAACAGTGCTATGCTGAATTTCTTATTTTTTAAAATATTTTATTGATTTTTTACAGAGAGGAGGGGAGAGGGATAGAGATTTAGAAACATCAATGAGAGAGAAACATCAATCAGCTGCCTCCTACACACCCCCTATTGGGGATGTGCCCATAACCAAGGTACATGCACTTGACCAGAATCGAAACTGGGACCTGCAAGCTGATGCTCTATCCACTGAGCCAAACCGGTTACGGCCTGCATTTCTTTATATGTCTTTCTCATACTGAATTACTAGAAGTTGAGTTATTGGGTAGCAGTTCTATGTTGTTGATAAAGATACCCATTGGGTGTATTATTTATTTATTTTAGCAAGAAAAGCATTTTTCATTTTTTGCGTTTCTTAAGAATGCATGAAAAAGATGCCATATTAGACATCTGCTCTGGTGTCTGAATCAAGTGAGTTCAGGTTCCACTGTGGTCCCAGCCACATAGCTTAGCCAGGAAAGCTAATTGGCAAAAATGGTACCTGTTCTGGTTTTCACTAAAATAAATATAAAGGATTTTATATGCTATTTCTTTTCTTTTTTAATTTTTTCCCCTTTATTGATTAAGCTATTACAAATGTGACCTATCCCCCCAATGTCCCCTCATCCCCCACTCCTCCCTCACCCCCTGTTGTCCACATCCATCACTTATGCTTATATGCTTGTATACAAGTCCTTTGGTTGATCTCTCCTTCTCACCCCCACCGTCCCCAACCCTCCCTCTGAGTTTTGAGCATCTGATCGATGCTTCTCTGTCTCCACATCAGTTTTTTGTTCATCAGTTTATGTTGTTCATTATAATCCACAAATGAGTGAGAGCATGGGATATTTATCTTTCTCTGATTGACTTATTTCACTTAGTATAATGCTCTCCATCTCCATCCATGCTGTTGCAAGTGGTAGGAATTCCTTCCTTTTTACAGCAGCATAATATTCCATTGTGTAGATGTACCAAAGTTTCTTAATCCATTCATCTGCTGATGGACACTTAGGCTGATTACAAATCTTAGCTATGGTAAATTGTGCTGCTATGAACATAGGGGTGTATATATCCTTTCTGATTGGTGTTTCTGGTTTCTTGGGATATATTTCTAGAAGTGGGATCACTGGGTCAAATGGCAGTTGCATGTTTAGTTTTTTGAGGAAACTCCATACTGTTTTCCACAGTGGCTGCACAGTTTGCATTCCCACCAACAGGGAACGAGGATTCCTTTTTCTCTACATCCTCGCCAGCATTTGTCATTTGTTGATTTGTTGATAGCCATTCTGACAGGTGTGAGATGGTACCTCATTGTCGTTTTGATTTGCATCTCTCGGATGATTAGTAATTTTGAGCATGTTTTCATATGTCTCTCAGCCTTATGTATGTCCTCTTTCAAAAAGTGTCTACTTAGGTCCGTTGCCCATTTTTTTTATTGGGTTGTTTATCTTCCTTTTGTTAAGTTGTATGAGTTCCTTGTAAATGTTCAAGATTAAATCTTTATCAGAGATATCATTGGTAAATATGTTCTCCCATGCAATGGGTTTTCTTTTTGTTTTGTTGATGGTTTCTTTTGCTGTGCAAAAGCTTTTTATTTTGATATAGTCCCATTTGTTTATTTTCCCTTTAGCTTCCATTGCCCTAGGAGCTGTGTCAGTGAAGAAATTCTTTCAGCATATGTCTGAGATTTTGCTACCTGTGGATTCCTCTAATCCTTTTATGGTTTCCCGTCTTACATTTAAGTCCTTTATCCATTTTGAGTTTATTTTTGTGTATGGTGTAAGTTGGTGGTATAGTTTCATTTTTTTGCATGTGTCTGATCAAATTTCCCAGCACCTTTATTGAAGAGATTGTTTTGATTCCATTGTCTGCTCTTGCCTCCTTTTGTCAAATATTTATTGAGCATAGTGGTTTGGGTTGATTTCTGGTTTCTCTATTGTATTCTGTTGGTCTACATGTCAGTTCTTATGCCAGTACCAGACAGTTTTCAGAACAGTGTCTTTGTAATACAGCTTGATATCTTCTATTGAGATTCCTCCTACTTTGTTCTTCTTCCTCAGGATCGCTGCACCTATTCGGGGTTTTGTTTATTCCAGAAGAATTTTTGGAGAGTTCTTTCTAGATCTGTGAAATATGCTGTTGGTATTTTAATGGGGAGTACATTGAATCTATAGATTGCTTTGGGTAGTATGGAGATTTTGATGATGTTGATTCTGCCAATCCATGAACACGGTATGTTCTTCCATCTGTTTATGTCTTCCTCTGTCTCTTTTTTCAATGTTCTGTAGTTTTCTGAGTATAGGTCTTTTATGTCATTGGTTAAGTTTATTCCTAGGTATTTTAATTTTTTTGGTGCAGTGGTAAATGGGATTATTTTTTTAAATTTCTCTTTCTATAAGTTCACTATTGGCATATAAAAATGCCATAGATTTTTTGGCGTTAATTTTGTATCCTGCAACATTGCCAAATTCATTTATTAGGACTAATAATTTTTTGATGGAGCCTTTAGGGCTTTCTACATACAATATCATGTCATCTGTGAATAATGACAATTTTACTACTTCTTCTCCAATTTGAATGCCTTTTATTTGTTTTTCTTGTCTGATTGGTTTGGCTAGTACTTCCAGTACTATGTTGAACAGAAGTGGTGAAAATGGGCATCCTTATCTTGTCCCTGTCCTTAAGGGAAATGGTTTTAGTTTTTGCCCATTGAATATGATGTTGGCCGTGGGTTTGTCAAATATGGCTTTTATTATGTTGAAGTATGATCCCTCTATTCACACTTTGCTGAGAGTTTTTATCAAGAAATGTTGGATTTTGTCAAATGCCTTTTCTGCATCAAATCAATGCGATTATGTGATTTTTATCTCTCAATTTGTTTATGTGATGTATCACGTTTATTGATTTGTGGATATTGTACCAGCCTTGCATCCTGCAATAAATTCCACTTGGTCTTTCTAATGTAATGCTGGATCCCGTTTGCTAGAGTTTTGTTGAGGATTTTAGCATCTATGTTCATCAGGGATATTGGCCTATAATTGTCTTTCTTTGTGATGTCTTTATCTGTTTGGGGGATTAGGGTAATGCTGGCTACATAGTAAGAGCTTAGAAGTGTGCCTTCATCTTGAATTTTTTGGCATAGTCTGAGAAGGATTGACTTTAGCTCTTCTTTGATTGTTCGGTAAACTCCACTGTGAAGCCATCTGGTCCAGGGCTTTTGTTTGCTGGAAGCTTTTGGATTATTGTTTCAATTTCATCAGTAGTTATTGGCCTATTCAAGTTTTTTGATTCTTCCTGATTGAATTTTGGAAGCTTGTATTTTTCTAGGAATGTGTCCATTTCATCGAGTAGGGTTGTTCGTAGTATTTTTTGACCATACTTTGTATATCTGTAGGGTCAGTTGTTACTTCACCTCTTTCATTTCTGATTTTGTTTATTTGTGTCCTCTCTCTGTTTCTTGGTGAGTCTAGTAAGAGGTTCATCAATCTGTTTAATCCTTTCAAAGAACCAGCTCTTGGTTTTGTTGATATATGTATATTTTGTCTTTATGTCATTGTTTTTTGCTCTGATCTTTATTATTTCCTTCCTTCTGGATACTGTGGGCTTTTCTCGTTGCTCTCGTTCTAACTCTTTGAGTTGTTGGGTTAGATCATTTATTACCAGTTTTTCTTGTGTGTGTTTTTAGGTAGGGCTGTAGAGCTTTCTGTTTCCCTCCCAGGACTGCTTTCATTGTGTCCCATAGATTTTTGGGTTGTTATGTTTTCATTATCATTTGTTTCCAGGATGCTTTTTATTTCTTCTTTGATAGGTGTGGTAACCCAGTCATTGTTTAATAACATGCTATTTTGTCTCTAAGTATTTGATTTTTTTCAGTGTTTTTACTGTAGTTGATTTCTAGTTTTATGCCTTTGTGATCTGAGAAGATGTTTGTTATGATTTCTATTTTCTTGAATTTGAAGAGACTGTGCATGTGTCCTAATATATGGCCTGTCTTTGAAAATGTCCCATGTGCACTGGAGAAGACTGTATATTCTGTGGCTTTGGGGTGCGATATTCTGAAGATGTCAATTAAGTCCATCTGATCTAGTAAGTCTTTTAGGATTGCTGTTTCTTTGCTTATTTTTTGTTTAGTGGATTTATCCAGTGGTGTCAATGGGGTATTAAAATCCCCTACTATGACTGTATTGCTATTGATCTCTCCCTTGATATCATCTGGAAGTTGTTTTTTGTATTTGGGTGCTCCTGTATTGGGCGCATATAAGTTTACCAGAATTATATCTTCTTGATAAATTGCTCCCTTTAGCACCATACCCAAAAGAAACTGGGTAGAAAAGCAATCAGAGCTACAATTAAAACATTATAGCAAAACATGGGAAGACAGAAAAGCAATCCACAAAGGAAAGAAAAAGAGGAATCACCAGAAAGGGAATTAAATGAAATTGACGCTACTAATTTATCAGAGAAAGAATTCAGAGTAATGGTTATAAGGATTCTCAAACAGCTGGATGACAGATACACACAACTCAATGAGAATTATCAGGAGCCCAACCACTGAATTGTTATGGGTTCAAATTCTGGTCAGGTGGCATGTACCTGGGTTGCAGGGTTGATCCCCAGCCCTGGTTGGGGCACATATGGGGAGGCTACCAATCAATGTGTCTCTCTCACATCAATGTTTCTCTTTCTACCCCTCACTCTCCACCCTTTCTCCCTTCCACTCTCTTAAAAAAAAAAAAAAAAGGAAAATGTATCCTTAGGTGAGGATTAACCAAATAAAGGAAAGTGAAATAAAGACCTTTCAGAACAAAAGCTGAAATAAATTCATTGTCAACTGTGCTACAAGAAATGCTAAAAGGAAGTTCTTTAGACAGAAATAGTATGATAGCCAACAGAAAATGAGAGTGGGGGGTGGGGGGAGGTCATAAAGCAACTGGAGGCCAAAGAGTTTTTCAGAACAAAAAAGTAAATATAAAATTCTTTTTTTCTTATTTTAATAACTCTAAGAGATAATTGACTGTCCAGTCTTTTTTTGTAGAGGATTAAATACTAAATATTTTAGGCTTTGTGGGACTGTCTCTGTCACAACGACTTACTTTTGCCCTTGTATGTAGCATAAAATCAGTCATTTAAACCAAACAACAATTATTCTGTAAAACTTTATTTACAAAAACACATGGCAGGTCCTAGTTTGCTGATCTCTGGTTTAAAGAAAAATGTACATATAACATTAAAATGTATAAAAGCAGAACAGAGTATAACAGAATTGAAAATAAATTGTTGTAAGATTCTTATATTACATCTCAAGTCATATAATATTATTTGAAGTAGACCATGCTGAATTAAAGATGAATTTTGTGCGCCGGGCCTCTAGTCATTTATAATCGAAGGATAGATAAAGAGCTTTCTATACAAGATAAAGTGATAGGAGTTCATTACTGCCAACAAATATAAGAAGAAATGTTAAAGTATCTTCTTTAAGAAGAAAAGGAAAAAAAGGAAAAAATATATGAATAATAAAATACCAATAAATATTTGTCATTCATATGTTTATGCAGCATTATAATGGAAGCAATATATGAATAGACAAAGAAATGATGTACATGTACAATGGAATATGACTTAAGCATGAAAAAAGAACAAAGTCTTACCATCTTCAACAACATGGATAGACTTAGAGAATATTGTGCCTTTTTTCTCTCCCTGTAGTGGTTCTCAACCTTCCTAATGCTGCGACCCTTTAATACAGTTCCTCATGTTGTAGTGACCCCCCCAACCATAAAATTATTTGCGTTGCTACTTAATAACTGTAATTTGGCTACTGTTATGAATTGTAATGTAAATATCTGATATGCAGGATGGTCTTAGGCAACCCCTTTGAAAGGGTCATTTGACCCCCTAAGGGGTTGCAACCCACAGGTTGAGAACCGCTGCTTTAGCGGAATGCCTTATTCATCCAAAATTCATCCCTGAATGTCCTTTAGAAGATCTTTTATAGATTATTATAAACTTTTGATAATTTTTTTGCAGTGTGTTTTTTCTTAATAGTCAGGAACTTCTTTCTGCCTTAAACCACCACTATTTTCTGTGGACTTACACCTTAACATCTTGTTTTATCTACTTAGAAATAACATTTCTTTCCTTACTGTTTTTCTCTGATTTAGATTTCTAATTGAACCTGTTCTGTCCTGCTAATTTTTAAAAATCATCTCTTTAATCTCAGTTTTGTGTACATAATTAAAAAAAAATACAATAGCCTAAAAAAAGTTGGGAAAAGAAACTCATATAGCAAAAATAGCACTTCATAATCTATATAAATACAAATGTAAATGTTCATTTGTTCAAAATCTCAAATCTCCGAAAGTTCTTCACAGTTTGCTTTGAAATTTTGACACAATGTTGCATTCAAATACGTGCGTGTTTTTATATACTTACATTTATATAGATGTCACACCTGTAACAGGTAAAAACATGCTTTTTTAAAAAACAGTACCATCTGTTGGACGTAAAAGCAACACACTCTACAAACTTAACAATATTATTCAGCCTAACATTCAAAGCCAGGCAGTCACATACAAGTCCGTCGACACTGTTGTGGAAGCAGATGAAGTGGTTAATTATCCAACAGAATCATGTTGCGAAATACCAACCAGCGCGGGGTTGGGCCTCGGGCCGGGGCTGGGCTGGGGCTGGGGCGGGGGCAGCAGCATGCCAGAGGCAGCTGCCCAGGAGGATGCATTGTGTACCCAAAAGCATTGTGCAGTTAAACATATTAGAAACGTGCACTTTCTCTTTTCTTTCCTTTCCATTTAACCAGACTGAGCCACAGCAACGCGTGGCCGGGTACAGCTAGTTTTTGAATATATGAAAAAGTGAAATCACAAATTGGTATGGATTGAAAGGATCATACATTACATGGCCCATGAAGAATTAGGTGGTAATTTGGAAAGAATTAAATTACATACTTTTGAAAGGTAGTTTCGCCACTCATTTTTACACTTAAAAGACATAAAAGAGAATACAGATGAAAGTTGATATTATGGGGCATAAAAATTTAAATCTTCTACATATAAAATATAAGAAATGCCTTAACTAAATTAAACAGGAGGCAAGCTAGGGAAAAATAGTTCAAGAATTACAGAAATTTGGAGAAACAAGATGGCGGCATAGGGTAGACACCGTAAATGCAGCCGTGAACAACTATTTCAGAAAAACCTCGAAAAGAACACACGGACACCACTCGCACCCACAGGAAGGCTGGCTGAGTGAAAATCCTACAACTAGAGAAGAGTCTGAGACTCAGAGGAGCAGCGGAAGCAAAGTACAGAGGTACGGAGGCGCGCG
>PVJC01030246.1:0-21320 GCA_004026665.1 Murina feae | reverse complement strand
TCATATCCTTTCTGGCTTCGTCACTGCTCTGGGCATCTCTCCTAGTCTAGACTAGAAGCAACGCAGGGCAGGGACCGTGACTTACTGAATTTTGTATCATTACCATCCAGCGCAGTATCTGCTCAGTAAATATTGATAGCACGGATGACTGTAATCCATAGAAATCAATGCCAGAAATACTGAGCGAGAGGAAACAAGGATCTGTGCCAGAGCTTGCCAACTGGGTGCCAGCACAGCGCTGCATTTTGTTTGTGGATGCACAAAAAGCAATGGTTTTGTGGATGGCGGAGACGGAGTATAGGGCTCAAAGGGACGGTCATCAACGGGCAGCATGCAGGCCAAATGGGGCATCCGGTGAAATGTTTAGTCTGTGTGTGTGTGTGTGTGTGTGTGTGTGTGTGTGTGTTTAAATTAGTTCCTAACATTTAAATATTGGGAGCTTTTACCTAAAAGCATGCATTTTGGATATTCAGAGGGATGATTTGGCTAGCCTGGAATGAGGACAAACAGCTGCCCCTTTAGATGGCATTCACTCTCTAGCTCTGCCAGCCCTGAGGGTGGAATGCCACCTGCCACTTGTCACAGTGTCGGCCCTATTACTTTTCTAATAGTAGGAAGGCATTTCTCTACTGTGTCTCCATCAAAAGTGGCTCGGAGCACTGAATGTTTTTTTTTCTCACAGCTACACACTCCCTCTTTCCTCTTTTACATGATTTGTGGGTACAGGGACTCATGACCCCTGAGAGATACTGTCTTGTGGGACTGTGTTCCTGGCATATTCAGGGCACCAGCGGTTCCAATCCAGGGCCACCAGAATACCTGGCTGTTAAAAAGGTCTGAGCTATAACACTTAAAGTACAAGTTTCATCTGAAGCAGCTCATCAAAGAAAGATAGTATATTAAGACTTCAAGTTATATTTTCATAATGCTTGACAGGCAGCCAATCTTTTCATATCTATAATTTCATGTAGTCTTCAGCAGAGCTAGTAAACACCACTCCCATTTTTCAGATGAGAACATCAAGGCTTTAAGTAAAGTAGTATTACTAGTAGGTCTGAATGAAAATATTAAATCTGAACCTCACAGGCTAAGTAAGACCTTTCTTAAAGGTCCATAAATGATTCTATTATTCAGCCAGGATTGATATCCAATCCCTGTCTAAAGGACTGAATGTTTGTATTTGTCCAAGACTCATATGTTGAAGCCTTAACTCAAAAGGAGGCAGGGCTTTGGGGAGGTAAACAGGTTTGGATGATGTCATGTGAATAGTCCTCATGATGCTTTTGGTGCCCACATAGCAGGAGACCAGAGAGCTTCCTCTTCCTCTGTCTCTCTTCCACTTCCTCTCACTCTCCTTACACTTTCTGCATTTTCCTCCTCTTCCCCTCCTCCTTTCATTACCATGTGAAAATATATCAAGAAGGTAGCAATTTATAAACCAAGGTAGAACCCAACCATGCTGACACCTTGACCTGAGACTCCCAACCACTAGAACTGTAAGAAATATATGTCTATTGGTTAAATCACCCAGTCTATACTATTTTGTTATGGCTGTACTAGCTGACCAATACATTTAGATTTCAAATTCTTCCTGCCACCACCTCTTATATTAAAGCCATGCAACACAGATGTCTTGGCTAAGTCCAGGGCAGGCTGAAGGGATACAGGAAGAGGTACAGTAATGGGAATGGCTTTGGGCTAGGCCTCAAGGGGTTGGACTTCTGGTCCCTGACCTAGCAATCCAGACCTTGTTGTGTTATAAGGGATATCTGATTGGAGTGAGTGGTTTTTTAAGTGATTGAATGTATGAGAATCCCCTGGGGGAGTTTTAACACAAGAATTTCCCTTGCTTTTACCCTTAATCTGGGATTACAGATTCTGGTCTCTTGCATGGCACCGAAATATACATATTTTTTTTTAAAGTTCCTCTCAGGGAGAACCAAGATGGCGGCATGAGGTATATACCTAAATGCATAGCCTCCACAACTACATTATAAAAATACAACTATAAAGATAAACAGCCATCCTCCATAACCAAGGGAGGGGAAGCTTTACAACTAGAAGGCAAGAGAAGGAATGCAGTGAGACTGAGTAGAAGCTCCCGGCACCAAAACTGAGAGGACGTGCGGAACAGAAGTGGCGGCACAGGTGAAAGGGTGGCGGCGGCTGAGCCTGGGTCCACAGGTGGGAAGGAGATTATAAACTCCTGGGTTGCACTGAATGCGATGTGGGCTGTAGAATGGGTAGAAGACCAGTGGTGTTCTAGCAGTGATGTTTGCAGCGATCACTGACGCGGGGACTCAGGGATGTGCAGACGTTAGGGTGTGGAGGCACCAAACCCGGGAGAAGCTGCGGAGCCAGCTGAGGGGCAACCATTGTGGGTTGTTCCGCCCCAGTGATTCTGAGACCCTGCCCCACCCCACCTACAACCCTGCCCAAGCTGTGTGCCTGCCTGCCTGCAGCATAACCTAAGGGTCTGCAGCTGGGACAGAACTCCAAAAGATCTAAACCCCAAACAATGAGGAGAAAGGCCTGCAGGTCATTTCCTCCCAGTGATACCTCCCAGTGATAACTACAACAAGACTGTGCACCCAGCCTTCAAAGACGTACAACAAGAGTGTCCACCTCAGGTGATTGGGGAGGCTGAATCACTGGACCCTATAGGACACCTAGCACAGAAAGCCACCCTATCAATGAGCAGTCAAAATGCGGAGACTAAGAAATAGTTCACAAATGACAGAAATGGAGGAATGCAAACGACTGGATATAGAGTTCAAAACCGCAGTTATTAGGTTTCAAGAATTTTCTAGAAACCGCTGATAAATTTGAAAAGGACCAGCTAGAAATTAAGCATACACTGACTGAAATAAAGAATAATATACAGAGATCCAACAGCAGACGAGAGGATCGTAAGAATCAAGTCAAAGATATGAAATATGAAGAAGCAAAACCCACCCAGTCGGAAAAGCCAAAAGAAAAAAGAATTAAAAAATATGAAGATAGTATAAGGAGCCTCTGGGACAACTTCAAGCGTACCAACATCAGAATTATAGGGGTGCCAGAAGAAGAGAGAGAGCAAGATATTGAAAACCTATTTGAAGAAATAATGACAGAAAATTTCCCCCACCTGGTGAAAGAAATGGACTTTCAAATCCAGGAAGTGCAGAGAATCCCAAACAAAAGGAATCTAAGAAGGACCACACCAAGACACATCATAATTAAAATGCCAAGAACAAAAAACAAGGAGAGAATCTTAAAAGCTGCAAAAGAAAAGCAGTTAGTTACCTATAAGGGGACACCCATGCAATTGTCAGCTGATTTCTCAACAGAAACTTTGCAGGCCAGAAGGGAGTGGCAAGAAATATTCAAAGTGATGAACAGCAAGAACCTACAGCCAAAATTACTTTACCCAGCAAAGCTATTATTCAGAATTGAAGGTCAGATAAAGAGCTTCACAGACAAAAAAAAGCTAAAGGAGTTCATCACCACCCAACCAGTATTATATGAAATGCTGAAAGGTATCCTTTGAGAAGAGGATGAAGAAAAAGTAAAGATAAAAACTATGAACAACAAATACATATCTATCAACAAGTGAATCTAAAAATCAAGTGAATAAAAAAATCTGATGAACAGAACAAACTGGTGAATAGAATAGAATCAGAGGCATAGAAAGGGAGTGGACTGACAATTTTCAGGGGTAAAGGGTGTTGGGGGTGCGGGAAGAGAATGGACAATAATCGTATACCTATGGATGAGGACAGCAGGGGGGTAAGGACAGAAGGTGGGGTGGGAACTGGGAGGAGGGGAGCTATGGGGGAAAAAAGAAGAACAACTCTAATAATCTGAACAATAAAGATAAAAAAATAAAATAAAAGTTCCTCTCAGGATTCTAATATACACTCCCACCTGAGAGTCTATTTCATGAGATGATAAAGACCCTCCAGTGTTCACAATCTATTAGAAACAATGAAGAGAAAATGCCCAGTGTACCCCATGCATGAGCAGGTGCAATTACAGGAAGAGGGTGTGGTTATATAAAACATAGATATACTGGTAGTTCAAAATGAGTGCCCATTAGTGAGTTTCGTTGGATTTGATGTAGAAATTGATCACTGTGTGGTATCTATTCTGCTCCAAAGAAGAAAAGAACTAGTTCAACACGTAATCCTCAGGCACCCATGTAGGTGGCCTAATTATGCCCAGTGGCAGTGACCCCAGGGGAACCGTTTTCAGTGGGGACATATGGTTATATTTAAAGTGAGCACTCTGGGATGAATAGTTATTCACTGGCCCTTTTTGGATAATGTGACTAATTTAACCATGGTCTCTGAGAGTCACAGTGTTCCCTATACTGGACATTTATTTGGTCTTCTTATCCTTATATACAGTGTATCGACAAAAGCTGATTCATAGTAGGTTCTTAATACCAAGTGATAAATAAATAGTGAAAAAAAAGGAGTTGAAAAAATGGACTACTGCTGTTTCCACTCTTCAGTGTAGTGAAATGGTCTTAAAAAAAAAAAGAACATCCAATCATTCATTACATTCTCCTGTTTACAATCCCTTACATTCTCCATGACCTACAGCATACATCATACAGGAAAGCACTCAGGCTACTTCAGGAGCATGAGCTGGCCTGGACAACATCTTTGGTTTTCTCTCTTACTGCACTGACAAGGGATGACCTTGTTGTTAATAGCAGTTCAAGAAACACACCTTATTGCATGCCTCCAAGTCTTTGAGCTAACCACTTCCTTCTGCCTGGCATATCATCTTCCTGTTCACTTTCTCAACACCTTGCAAGAGTCATCTCCACGAAATATTCATGAATTTGTACAAGTAGGTTGAAGAATCACTCCCTTTCTCTCCCAATCATCATCCACAGATTTCACTCATGGTGCATCTTTATACCAGTTGTGCATCTTTCTTCCCTAATAGTCTGTAAACCACCAGAGGCTTGAACTTAGATTTCCTTTTAGCCCTGGCATCAGACAAAAGAATTGCAATTACCCACCAAAAACACACTGATACATTCCATTCTCATCCTGGTGCCCTGGTATCAGGAACATACTCAAGAGGACTTATTCTTCATGGATTGGGAAAACAGTGAGGGGTTTTTGAAAGAGAAATCTTATAGAAATCCAAATCCAACATAAGAACTTACTTTTAAACATAGAAACTTGCTAGATACTTAGATCACAAGAAAGCTGCCCCAAAAGATTAATAGTGACTAAAGCACTTAAAAAAAAAACCTCCTGATGACAAGCCAAAACAATATTGATCTTCAATATCCGTTTGTAATACAAAGGAGGAGATTGAGACAAATGCCCCAATGCCTCATTTTATCAATGAAATGGTAATTCACTAATTACTAACTACTCGATTTGAGTCTCAAGGCTCAAAGTTAAGTCTTAACTTACAAACTTATTTTACCTGCTGTTATTTTAATTGTAGAGTGTGGACTCATTCCACCTTCTACCATTTTTGACAAATATTTCTTGATCTCCTACTATGTGCCAGAAATTATTTCAATAGTAAGCAGGATTGGCAGGTCCTACTCTCATGTTTCATGTTTGTCATTTTCTTTTAATATCGTCCTACTAATTTTAGTCTTTTCAAATTCAATGCTTTAAGAAAATTTTAAACAAGCTAGTTTTATTTTATTTCACCCTAATCAGGACTCAGAATTATAAAAATGGAGAAATTCATAGCACCAGCCTGAAACACACTTCAAAAACACATGCCATATGTTACATGAAACTCTAGATCAATTAAAGGATGTACTTAATGAAAAATAAAGCACTGTATATAATTTATCTTTCATTTCACACTGTGATGTTCACAGTTTCTCTGCTAACTCTTATTTGTAAGATCTCTGTCTTTAGCAGGGCTTGGGGTACAGATCCTTCCGGCTTCCCCCACATCACCCATGGGTGGAAATGATTCGACGGTCTTAAATAATAGTTTTAAGTATATCCTGTAAGTATTTCTTAACTTAAATTTTTATTTTCTGTTGCCCAGAAATGAGCTGTGACATCTAAAAGCCAACACAAATCTTCTTCCCTGAAATAGATGATGTTAACAATTCAAGGAAACACTGCTGATCTAACTTTTACCGATAAAACCTGAAATCATATTATCATATCACAGTACCTAATGAAATCGAAGAAACCATATGGTCTATCACTTCATTACTAATCCATAACATGGGGGGAAATGGCACTCTAGGTGGTTGAGCTTCTAGTGACACTTAACTATCTACATCCTCCTCTCATACCTAGCTTCCTCTTCTTCTTCCTGTATATTTAGCCTAATGGGTCTCTTTGTGATCTAGATGCAAGAATCTGAAACATCAATGTCATACACTTCCAAGATCCTTGGCCTTGACATTTCTTGGAAAGTCTTGCCAGAGTTATTCCCACGACAGCCTCCCTCTGTCACCCAAGTCTCAGTTCAAATGTTCCTGTTTTTAAGTGTCCTTCCTTCCATGACTATCATCTTTAAGGGCACCCTCCTCATTACCAATTACTATCATATCACTCTGAATTTATTTAGATTATAGCCTTTACCTCTACGAAGTTATCTTTTCCCCCTTGCTTATGTATTTATTTTCTCTTTACTTTCAGGCCCTGGCGACTGACAGAATGTAAGTTCCATTGATCTAAGTTTCTTTGTCTGACATCTTCTCTAGCTCTCTCTTTTTGCATCAACAGAATCGAGGACAGTATGCACTCAATTCATAACAAGAGAGAAGATATATGAATTCATATGAGTTTAAATGCATTCATAAGGAGGCAATTTCCTCTTCAATGGACTTGAGCAAAGAGTCTAAAATACTCTCTACAACATATACCCTTCCCACCCACTCCCCAAAGAGCATATCTGACCCAAACCATGACCCAGAACACTCAATCTTCAGCAGAAAGTGATAGAGAAATGTTTTTTTCTTTACTCTGCTCTCATCAATAATGAAAAATACAGATGGTGAGCCAATGGAAGGGATGGAGGGGTGGCGCTCACACACCTTACAGATGGCCTGCATGGGGCTTTATATGAGGCAGTGAGTTAAAAGGTCCTGGATGTCAATTGCAAAGGAGAAGGAGCAGAAAATTGTTTGACTCATTGTTCTTTCTTTAGTGAGAAATAAAATGAGGAAAAAAAACCACAAGGAGCTGCTGAGGAATGTAGAATCCAAAAACACTCGATTATTCTTGATATCACAAAACTGCAGGGACAGGAATCTGGAGACTAATGAAAATGCCAGAGGAAACAGAGCTGATGGCAACGTGAAAGCTTCTAGCTGTATTCATGGCAAAGGCATCCCACTTTCCTGGAAACAAAGGCTTCCTTCTCTGGGTTGTTTTAATTTTGTAAGTGCCTCCTTTTGCTTCCCCTTCCTTCGCTCTCCCCTTCCTTGCTTTTCCCTTCTTCTTCCTCTTTGCATCCTTCTGTAACCCCCAGCTCTTTTTTTGTCTTTCAATTCCCATCCTTAATACATATGTACATATACACTAGGAAAAGAGAATGAGAAATTGGTTATGGTAGAATGATATCGAATACCTCCCTGGATGAAAACATGTTTTCAGTTTTTACTAGGCAGCAGCATAAGCTAAAGAAGAAGATGTATGGTAATGAGTCACGTTAATCAACTAAATTAATATACAATCTCTGTCTCAGAAAGCAACAATAACAAATAAAGTACTGGACTTCGGAAAATATCTTCACCAGATATGGGATTCAAGACATAAATAAATATTAATTTGTAATCTGCTCAGACACTAAGATCCAAGGACAGTAGTTCATCATGTCTTATTAAATATGCAAACACACAATTATTATCTTGGTCTTTGAAAATGTTCTCTGTAGCTCATGGCGTAAAGAATGAATTAAACTTATATATGCCATGACCTGATTTTATGCCATAATAAGTACCATTTTCAAGGGTTAAAATAGACACAAGTAATATCACATATTTTAGGCCAGCACTATCCACTACGGAAGTCAGCCTTGTGTGGCTGTTTAAGTTTAAATTCATTAATGTTAAAAAAATTAAAAGTTCAATTCTTTAGACACACTAACCACATTTCATTTTCAAGAGTTACATGTAGCTAGTGCCTATATATTGGAAAATGCAGATATAGAATATGTCTATTGCTATGGAAAGTTTTACTGAATACTCTTCCATGGCAAACATTTATTGTGTGAAGAACGAGTTGCAAATACCATGTGAATTATTGAGTTGTTTTTCATATTTTACTGTTAGTTAGATATATCAGTATAATTATTTAACAACATTTTCCTCCCCAAGTAAATGGCCAACTTCACAAGTTTTTTTCTGCTTTGCTCTCACTGTAACCTCCAGGCATGGCAATGGCTTTGCATAAAACTGGCACTGGACAGATCTTTTTAGAGTGAGTAAATGACGGAATGAATGTTAAATGGCAATGCCAAATGATCACATTGCATGTCTGTCTACAGACACACGCTAAAGAGAGAAAATGCCATTTAGTTACATCTAAATATAAATAAGTGTCTATTTTCCTCATTGTTTTATCTGCCTATGCAGAACTCAAATCAATTCCACCCTTAACATATGGGGATCTTCTTGCCTAAATGAGCAAATGAACCCTAACCATATCAGCTGAAGAAACTGTGAAATTAATTGTGTTGACATCTACTTGGGCAGAAAACAGTTAACCCAGCGTGACAAGGTTATGATGGTGACGGAAAACTCCTCTGAGGCCTGGAGAAAGAGTTGTTTTCATCTCATTATGTCTGCCTTGATAATTATAACCAACTCATCAGCCTTGAGTTGAACACCACATATAATCACTTTCCTGCATATTTTTGAAGGAGGAAGCATAATAAGAAAAAAATCTGCAGACTAATTTATGACATTTGTGGATCTATTTTCAGGAAAAGAAAAACTACTACACAGTGGGGAATATTAAAATTCACTTTAAAATGGTGTAGATTTATTTTAGAAACTGTGCTTAAAATTTTAGGGAAGAAAATCTCCCCTGTATGGAAAAATGGTAAACCCACAACACTAGACACTGATTCCATTAAAAACAAACAACCTTTCCGACTTGCCGCCCAAATCAGTCATCTTCTTTAATTTCAAGAACATATTACCAGAAGGAAATGAAAACCTAATATCTGGTTAACTGTATAGCTTAAAATACTAAGTACAGGAACCTACCATTGGAGAGAACACATAAGGAGAATGTTATTAGCATAGACCAAACATTAACATACATGTGCATTAAAATGACCTCAGGAAGACTGTTTTCTATATTCCATATACAGTCCTGCCCCCTTATGTGTGAGGATGCATTGTAAGACACCGGCAGATGCCTGAAACCACAGATAGTATGGAACCCTGTATGTACCATATTATTTCCCTATGCATCCAATCTGTGATAATGCTTCATTTATAAATGAGGTAAGAGATCAACACCAATAACCAAGTGTAACAATTATAAGAACAATGACAAGAATATTCTGTAATAAAAGTTATGTGAATGCCCTCTCTCTCTCTTCCTCTCTCTACCTTTTTGTACTCTATGTACAGCGTCAGTAAGCTGGACAAAGTTATTATTCATGTCTCTGGTGGGACACAGTAGGTTGGTGAGAAATTCCATTATACTACTCAGAATGACATACCATTTAAAAGTTGTGGATTGTTTATTTCTAGAATTTTCCATTTAAAATCATCAGAACAAAGTTGACTTTGGGTAACTGAAACCATGGAGAGTGAAACCAAGGGTTGGGGACTACTGTGTCTGTATGTGAAAGTGAAGTAATGAAACTCTTAATGCTATTCTCAAGCACCTCACTGAGCTTTTATACTCAGCAAGTCACCTGCCAGCTCTCACAAGGAAACTTCACTAGCCAAAAAAGCAGCTCTGGCCGGTTTGGCTCAGTGGATAGAATGTTGGCCTGTGTACTGAAGGGTCCCAGGTTTGGTTTTGGTCAAGGGCACATACCTCAATTGCAGGCTCAATCCCAGGCCCAATTCCAGGTCTTGGGAAAATATCCTCGAATGAGGATTAACAAAAAATAAATAAATAAAGGAAACATTTTTTTTTTTTTAATCACCAAATCTCTGTGCTAAACACAAAACAAAAGCAATCAAACAAATAAAATAAATTCCAACAAAACCATCTGTCTATATCTATTTTGGGTCATAACAGCTAAAAGTGTAATTAAAGAAGATTAGGAGTGGCATGGTAGATGCTCTAACCCAGAGGGTTTTAAAACAAGAGAACAAGTTTCTCATTTTTGCCACAGGGGTCACCAAACCATTCTTGTTGGCAGAGGCAGCATTTGAGGGTTACGTGGTTTATTTTCAACTGAAAAATGTTAGGTATAGGTGGTTTTGTAAAAATCAGTTCAATTGCCCATCTGCAAAACTTGGAATCTGCATTTGTGTGAAATTCCTAATTAAAGAGCATTGTTCCACCCCTTTTCTTCCTTTCCCTTGACCACTCGCTGCCCTAATAAGACATACACTCACACAAAATACCCCAAACCCTACCTTTAGCTGCATATCACTTCCCACTCTAAATGCTCCATGCAAAGTTATGCAAAAAACAAATACTTAACAAGTCACTCCCTTCGCCTGGGCCCATTTCCCTCCTGTAGGTCTCTTCCCCTTTAACGTTTGCCTCCCTGTTCATTTATTACAAGCCTTCGTTTCATAGCTCAAAAGAAATGCCTAAAAAAATCTCAGCTGTCTTCTAAAGTGAAACAAAACCTTTTCATCTTCGAGGCTTTTCCAGGAGAGCGCTGTTCCTCAAATGTAGTTCAAAAGATCTCTAATGTGAGAACCTGTCCTGACGGGAGAGGGGGTGATTAACCTCCAGTCCGAATTACTCTTGTCTGACTTAATTTCTAGTTTAAGAGAACCGCATTTCCCCCCTTTGCTTTGATAACTGACAACATTTACATACATTCCACAGTGTTTCCTACCTTGAAAACCATCTGACAATCAGACCGTCAGCTCTAAGTTCAATGCTCGCAACTCAGGAAAGAGAACATTGTTGGTAGGAAGGCTGTGATTAGACATACTTTAAGATTCGCAGTAGGGCTCTGAATTGTCATAAGCACCCCATCCATGACTGTCACAGTGCTTTTCATCTTGTAATGTGGGATTACCCACCTAATAAAGTGCAATAACATCCTTCCTCTCTAGACATCATTTGCTAGCCATATTTACCTAAGCTGGCAAAATGCAGAAAGATGACTCCTCCCAGCCTTTTTAAATTACCAAAATTCAAGTTGCTTTTAAAATACCACAGTCTCCCTTGAGATTTCAAGAGAGCTGGAGATCACCATGGCAATAAGAAAACAGTGCCAGCATCATCTTGGCATCCTTGCTACATATCTCAGGAGACTTTCACATGGAGAGAAAGTGGAACTCGTGTAAAAAGCAGGCACTCTTCCTCCTCCAATTCTTTATTTTGGGGATAAAATGACAAATTTCATGTTACGGAAGGTAAAGAAAAGATTGCCAAAACCATATGCCTTCCTCTAATACACACAATTAAAATGCAATACCAATCTGTTCTCCTGGTACGTAAAGCAAAAATGGAAAGTTAACAGACAGTGGCCCCTGGCCCGAAGTCTGAGTGCCAGTTTGAATTCACCGTGCTGATCTCTCACGGAGCAACCTCTCCGACTGTAGGAGGGTTCCTGCATCTACACTCATGGAATGGGGGTGTCGTCTTGTTGTCTTGTTGCACCCTGCCATTCAAAGGTTGGTTCATTCATTCTTTCAGTCAACATTTCCTGTCTCCTTGGACTATGTGAGGCTGTGAGAACCAGAAGTGGATAGTGCAGAATAGAGAGTACACAGCAGAGTGGGGATAATATATAAATGTGTGCATGCACTTGTGTGTAATTGTACAAGTACCTGGTAAATTTTCTGGGAGAAATTTGTGCAGAATATTATAGAGATATAAAAATATAGTACCACATATAATTTTTAAAATAATACTACAGTCTTGACCTGGCCAGTGTTGCTCAGTGGAGCATTGGCCTGTGCCCTGGATCATGGGTTGGATTCCCAGTCAAGGGTGTACTTGAGTTATGGTTAGCTTTTACCCCCAGTTGGGGTGTGTGACAAGTTAATGCCTCTCTCTCTTTCTCTCTCCCTTCCTCCCTCTCTCTCTAAAAAGCGATGGAAAAAAATATCCTTAGGTGAGAATTTACAAAAATAAAACAAAACAATGCCACAGTCTTATACTATTAATGTAAATATAACAAAATACATATAAATTATAATTCAAAAACATACTTCTACATATGTATTAGTAGTAATATAACACTGCTATTTCTAACTATTTCTATGATCTTACCTATGATGTCAAGTGTCTATTTTATCTGGTTTAAGTGAACCAATCCTAGGACATTCCAGGGGACATTTTTAAATTTTTATTAAATTTATTGGAGTTACATTGGTTAATAAGATCATATAGATTTTAAGTATACATTTTTATGATACATGGTCTATATATTGCCTTGTGTGCCCACTACCCAAAGTCAAATCATCTTCCATCACCATATATTTGACCCTCTTTATCCTTTACTGTCCTTACAACCCCTTTAAGTGGGTATGGGTCCCACTACTTGAGCCTGCAGAAATCCTCAGAACTCCAAGAGGACAGAAGTTGACAACTGGAAGGCTAAGTCCAGGGAGTTTTTATTTCCAAAGCTGGATTTGGAAAAGCCAGGCTCTGAGCTTGCCTCTTAATGGGTTCTTGGAGTTCTGTTTCAGACTGTTCTATGCTCTGTGAAGGTGAACTGATCACTAGAGAACAGCTTGGACCCTGTCCTCCTAATCTAACATGGAAGTTCTGATGAAAGAAGAGATACTTTCAGTGCCTCTGGATATTCACTTTAGGGACTGTAGAGACAGGATGAATGAAATCAATAGGAAATGGGCCCAAGAGATTCTTGGGACAGAGGTCTGGAAGAGGCAGTCCCAGAGTAGAATGGGGAAAACAGGGATGTGGCCGACTGGGCCAGGCTTCCTGCTTCCTGGCTACGGGACACCATAGAAACCGCTGAGGCTTTCAGGGCTTCAGCTCCTTATCTGGAAAATAGGAATGCTATTTGCTTTTGTGGTTTAGGTCTACTAGAGATAATGACAGTATGCTCTCTGGCCCAGAGTTAGCACTAAATGAGTGTTGTTATTGCTCTCTCAGCCCTATACCTGAATTAGGGTAGGGAGGTTTTGTCTTGAGTCAACGATATCCTTAGTTAGATGAATTTACACACTGAAATTACATTTCAAACAATCATTCTTATATTCCCATAATCTTCATGTTGGATGACTGCAATGGAGTTTTTATTCCTATATTTTTTGGGGGAAGGTGGTGGAGGGACATGGATATGGGTTTATGTAAGGCTATTCTTATAAGGATTTAAATAATTATCTATTTGTATATTATGAACATTAAGTGCAAACACTCTTACCAACTGAAGTTCAGTGTCCAAACCAGCAGTTGCTATGTCATGTTTCCATGTAAGAGGCTTCCTTCCTCAGAAAATACACGTGTTTGAAATTGCTAAAAGAATATTAAACAATGAAGAGAATCCAAACAGTTCTCTGTTTATTGCCTTAATGAGAATAGTGATACAAGAAATATTTCACAAATGCTTGAGGGCTAGTATTTTTTGAGAAAGTAATTGGTTTGAGAATTAACCTTTTGTCTCAGAATGGGTCTATTTACTGCAAATGGTGATGATGTTAGATTTCATGACAAAAATCTCAACGAGAGACAAAAACCAGAGTTGGTTCTTATCAACTCCCTAGTCCTAACTTGCTACATAAGTCGTTTCTATTCTCTGGGCCTCAGTTTCCCATATTTCAAAGGTCAGCTCTGGGCTAGGTATGTATTGGTACTCAATGCTGTGATTCTAAGTGTCTACAAAAAATGTAATTTCATTGCATATAGCCTTTTGATTCAGATTTACTAATTTCTCTGTTGATCACTTAGTCTCCTAGTAACTTGTCTTTCCCTTTTTTAATAAGGAAAGCAGCTTGAAAGTAGCTGTCCATGTAAAGGGAGACTTATCTAATCTAATAAAAGAGTAATATGCAAATTGACCCTCACTCCAAGACACCCAAGCCATTTCCACCAGCCAAGCCATGCCCACCAGCCAATCAGAGTGGCTGTATGCAAATTAACTCAGCCAAGATGGCAGCTGGCAGCCATGGAGCTGGAATAAGCAGGAGGCTTCTGTTAGGGTGGCTGGGCCTCTGCTCAAAGCAACAATGCTTCAATTATAGAAGATAAATAACCCCCAGAAACCTGATTCCAGCCAGCCTCGCTGGGACATTGGGTCAATGGGAGCTGTGGGCAGCCTGAGCTGGAATAAGCAGGAGGCTTGCCCCAGCGATGGAGGAAGCTAAGGTTCCTGTCTGCCTAGGCTGGTGTGGCCTCCGCTCACGGCAACAAAGTTTCAATTATAGAAGATAAAGAAACCTCAGTTACATGCTTCCCGCCTTGGGCTCAAGGAATTGCTGGGAGCCTAGATTGTCAGGGGCAACCTGACCTGGGCTCCAGTTAAAGCAACAAAGTTTCAACTTTAGAAGTTAAATAAATCCCAGCCAGCCTCACTGCCAATAGCCATCAGCTCCTCATCCAGGCTGGCCAGACATACCAGGAAGTGGACATCCCCCAAGGGGTCCCAGACTGTGAGAGGGCCCAGGCCAGGCTGAGGAACCCCCCGAGTGCACAGATTTTTGTGCACTGGGCCCCTAGTCTGATAATAATGTAAGATGATTATCTTAAACTCCTGAAATGAATGTTCTCCAAAGGAAGGACTCAAAACAGAGCATCTTGATTTTGCACTAATGGGTCCTGGCAGTTTCAAATGACTAATTTCAGTTTTGGGACCATGGCACGGCTTGGAAACATGATGTTTTATTTGAGCTGGGGTCAGAAGGAACATAAGGCATTTCAAACTATGAGAGCCAATCAGCCTTGCTCTTCCTTATCTGTATTTGTAAGGAGAATTGTGAGAATTTGGGTGCATCAGAAATTGTGTAACACAGATGAACCGCTGAGACTTTCTTCTCAGTCATCTGACATACTAAAGATGGTCATCCTGGATATTAGTTTTTTCCCTCATAAACAGGCTGAAGTACATACACAGTTCTCCTTCTGCACCATCTTCATCTTTGACGCTGTCAAAATAAACACTGAAGCATGCCATGAAACTATAATTTAAGAGTACTCAATTCTTATTATCAGCTTTAAAATATTCCTTTTTTTAAAAATTCCCACCTGAGGATATTTTTCCATTGATTTTGAGGAAGGGAGGAAAGAGAGAGGGAAAGACAAAGAGAAACATTGATGTGAGAGAAACACATCGATTCATTGCCTCCTGCATAAGCCCCAACCAGGGCCCAGACTCAGTAGAAGTCTGCAGTGAAGGTACATGCCCTTGACCAGAATTGAACCCAGGATCCTTTGTCCACTAGCTGACACTCTATCCATTGAGTCAAACCAGCTAGGGCTAAAATATTCCATTTAATTAATAAAAACATCATCTTTTATATTAAACAAAACACATGGAAATAACATGTCTGTATGCAAACACTATTTCTAAGTTAATTATTATCTTGAGAGAACCTAATTTCTAACATACAGAAGAGGGAGACTTGTTTTGAAGTTTCTAGAAGCATGTTTAGTCACTATACTCCATGTGAGTCAGGCTAATGTATTTTTATATTTTATATATTTTAAACATTAAAATAAAACAGCATGTGCTTCCTCAAATTTGCATTTATGCATTGGGTGGGAAGCCTTATGTTATCAATCAATGAGAAATACAACTTCTCTCCTGGCTGGCCAGGGAAAGAGGAAAACAAAGTTGGCACCTGGTGTTGTATATGATTCTTAATACGGTTTAATTTTATCAAGTCAGATTTTTAATGTACTAGCAGATTTTTAGAAATGTAAGTTCTTTTAAAATATTACATATTTTAAAATTATTTCCATTTTATACAATATTCCTTTCTATCTGGCAGGGAATGTGTGAATGAAAGAATGTACATGAAGTCCAGGTAAGCATGAGAGAAGTCACATTTCAGCACAGAGAGGTACCCAGTTATCTCAAAACTTACATGTGGCTGTCATCCAATGACATCTGCATGATATGATTAACATGGTGTGCCAACAAGAGGGGTATTTTGCTGAGGCACAAGAGAAGAAAGTTGCTAGTATTCTTGCTACCTACAAGGACCCATTCCCAGAATGCTTGTGAAGAGTAACCTAAAGACATACAATGGTGATTTATCTCAAAACTTATCTCAAAAAGAAACAACTCTGACAGGGGCATTCTTTCCAATTTTAGGAGTATTTTCATGAACAAAATGGACAGAACCCCCAAAATATAGTATCATTTAAAGGAAATCTTTAAATCATAGCTGAAGACAAGGAATGAACACTTATAGCTTAAATTTAACTCTTAATTCTCAACTTCTCTTCTCAGACAGAGCAGTGGATACTGACTCCAGGCCCATGGGCTAGAGCTAGGCTCAGAGTTAAATGGGTTTTAGCAAAGAGCATAGGTCTTACAACCCCTAAACACAATTCAAATACAGTCTTATTTCATAGGGTCTAAACAGAGAGAAAGAATTGATGTATGTAAGAAGATAACCACGCGAGGGGTACATGACTAAAAAAAAATCCCTGAAAAAGATGGCAGAACACATATTCTTAGCATGACAGAGAGGGCTGGATCAAATATCCCTGAATGATTCAATTAAGACACAAAGTGATTCTTTTAGTAATTGCTCCAAAATGAAAGGAGGTTAAGTCTCAAGCAGTAGAGGGTTAATTCTACTGGAACACAGGGACACATGTCTGTTTTATCTTCATAAACTAGGGAATGACCATGTAAACAGTGGACACTTGATCAGTATTTTGTTAAGGAATAATTGCTAAATGAGAAAAATCAGACATTTCATAAGATGAAAAATCATGTAGTTATTAGAATAAAAAATTTAAAGTATAGAAAAAGGCCACAATAACCAATTTAAAAAGATTACTAATTAATAAATGTGATATACAGCTCATTTTATTTAAAAATCTATAATATATCCATAGAAAAATATCTAGCCCATATTTTCTTTATAATATTGAAATATAATGATTAAGAAGCAAAAAAAAGAAAATTCAAATTCATGTTTTTCCCATCTATACACAATATGTTTTATTGATGTAATAAATTTTTATCTTTAAAAATATAATAAAAGCTAAAATTTGTCAACATAACTTTGAATATACCTACCCTAAAGTCATGGGACATACGAAAAGTTTCCAAATTCAAGTGTTTGGAAGTGACCAGGGTTTGGTGAAAGAAAAAATCCAGGAGACAGGTAGAATGAAACCACATCCCTGTGGCACCATTTATGTGAGTAAAAACTTCACAATCAATGTAAAATTTTATGTGTAACCGATACGAGGATGAAATAGATGGTTTTAAATATGCTGAAGTGACAAAATGCCAGGAAGATCTGGGCCGCCTTATCCCCTTCGGTTGCAGCCTATAAATAACACAGTTTAGAAGATCCGCAAATGGAGAATTACAGTAGTCTAGTCTAGACTTAAAGTAATAAAGACATTTGCCCACATTTCCACATTGTTCCTGCTGAGCTGGGGCTTCATTTCCTAGAGGATAAAAAGACGCCCAGTAACAAAGGCAGGAAGTTTATCCATGGATGACTCAGGGATCAACGGGACATAAAAGCACTTACAACTTTGGAATGTCTTTTAAAATCCCACCCTATCCAAGGGTTACTGAAAAAACGAAACTCAGCAAGCACGCGGGGCTGAGGAATGGGAACTCTGACGCCATTTTGGTTCAGTTCCATCAAGCTGTGTCACAGCCATCCATGTTCAACGTGGGCAAATGCTCCTAGAGTCAGGATGGGCACTTCTCCTCATTTAGGACTGGCATTTATTACTGATGGAATAACCACTCCCTGAGAACCGCTGTCTCAGTTCATTTCAGCTCCCTCTCTGCATTTTCCTGTTCTTCTACTGTGCTTATCTGAATGTGTACCTTCTCTACCATGTACATTAAGATACATATAAATTTCAAAGCATTATGGAGCTATTTTGGGGTGTTTAGAGCAGGGACTGTGTCCTTTTCATTTTTCTTGCCCATGATCATTAATTGTGATGCCAACTATATCTCTGACAGTGGCTACTCTATAAAAATTGTACAACAGGCTTTCTATGAACTTCTGCTGCTGATCTTAACTTTTGGCAAGATGCTGCCCCCATTTTACAGACAAAAATTGGTCCTCATAAAGTTTTCTTTTTTTGCAAATCATAGAGCTGCTATGTATGATGACTGTCTAATATTGATTACTGCAGCTGCAACTACTACACCATCATGAAATAAGTTGTCAGTGAGTAAAAGGCTTTGAGACCTGTCTCTAAAGAGCAAAGTAGAACTATCTTTCATTCTATACCTAAAAAAAAAACCCTCACAGAAACAAAAATTGACAGGAATAATGCCTGGACAATTGGTATATTTGGTGTAAGTTTGTTGGTCAAGTAGCAGGTATTGCATTTATTTCACACACAAAAAAACAACAAAAACAAACAAACAAACAACAACAACAAAAACACACACACACACACAAAACATCATCCCTAACTGGTTTGGCTCAGTGGATAAAGCGTTGGCCTATGGACTGAAAGGTCCCAGGTTCGATTCTGGTCAAGGGCATGTACCTGGATTTTGGGCACATCCCCGGTGGGAGGTGTGCAGGAGGCAGCTGATCGATGTTTCTCTCTCTTCGATGTTTCTAACTCTCTATCCCTCTCCCTTCATCTCTGTAAAAAAAAAAAAAATCAAAAAAATATTTTTAAAAAAACACACAAAGTATCAAAACAAATAATCTCCTTTTTCTAAAAAAAAAATCACTACATACTTCTTCAAAGAGGACATACAAATGGCCAAGAGAAATATGAAAAAATGTTCAATGTCACTAACTGTAAGAGAGAGATGGAAAATTAAACTATAATGAAGTATCACCTTACACCTGCCAGAATGACTACTATCAATAAATTAACAAACACAAGTGCTGGACAGGATGTGGGGAAAAGGGAACCCTATATACTGCTGGTGGAAATGCAGACTGGTGAAGCCATTGTGAAACAGTACAGAGATTCCTCCAAAAACTAAAAATGGAACTAAAAATGGAACTGCTGTTTGATCAAGGTATTCCCACTTTGGGGAATATATCCTAAGAATCCCTAAACATCAATCAGAAATGATATATGCACCCCTCTGTTCACAGCAGCATTCTTTACAATAGCTAAGATCTAGAAAGAGTCCAAGTGCCCATCAGCAGATGAGTGGATAAAAAACTGTGGCACATTTACACAATGGAATATTATGCAGCTGTATAAAAGAAGGATCTCTTATCCTTTGGAACAGCATGGATGGATCTGAAGACTATTATGCTAAGCAGAATATGCCAGTTAGAGAAAGATAAATACCACATGATTTCACTCATGTATAATCTAATAAACAAAGTAAACTGACAAACAAAATAGGTCCAGAGACATGGAAGCATGAGACAGATTGACAGGTCTCAGAGGATAGGAGTTGGGGGAGCAAAAAGAGATTAACCAAGTAATTTATATGCATATTAGAGGACTGGTGCATAAAATTCATGCACAGGTAGGGTCCTTAGGCCTGGCTGGTGATCAGGGCCAGTCAGAATCCCTGCCTCATGACCTCCCTGCCTCCTCCTTCCCTCGCTCTGCTGGTTTCCCACCATGTTCTGCACTGCCCCCTGGTGGTCAGCACACGTCATAGGGAGTGATTGAATTCCTGGTTGAACTCTTGAGGGGAGAATTTGCATATTAGCTTTTTATTGTATAGAATATGCATAACCCAAGGACACAGACAATAATCTGGTGAAGGCCTGGGCTGGGGCATGAGCACGGTGGAAGGGGGCAAATTGGGGAAAATAGGGGATATCTGTAATACTCTCAACAATAAAAATAAATTTAAAAACAGTAAATGTTTAATGCTGTTACTTTGGAAGAAGTAGGGAACAAAAAAATCAAAGAACTTTTTATTATAAACTTATCAGAGCTTTTGCTGTAATAGTTATTATGAAGAACCAAGAAAGAGCTATTAAAGGAATTATTTCTCAAACTTACTCTACCAAGTAACCCTTTCCTTGCAGAGTTTCGTACTGAACTGATTTTCGATGGATAATAGCTTAGAGACTTCTACCCTAGGGAAGCTAGAGCCATCTGAACTCTTCAGATGGCTCAGTGCATTTAGTGCTGACACACAAATGTATAAAGACCAACTATGTGAGCTCAGCACTTTGTTTTGTGCAGCTACGCTTCAGAAAATGTAATCTGGCCCTTGGTAGACTAATATAACGAGCACTTTTGAACAGATATACAGTATTTCTCGAGAAGAAAAGAGAGTAATGTAGGAAAAATTTCCTGCATTGTTCTATTCAAATGCATAAGGAATTTATATAAGATTGTAGAAAAAATTGCCTGATTAAGAGTAATGAGAGAGAAATGGGCCAAAACACCAAACCCACATATTCAAAAGGGAAGAAATGTTTTATTGGAGAAAAAACACACAAATTATAGACCTTCAAGTTAAAGAGAAAAATATTGTTAAAGATGGTAACATTTCTTCACATTCTATAAACACATACAGTTGAATAATCAAAATGAAAATTTAATCAAATTGAATTGAATACTTATAAATGAATTTAAGATTTTTAATATGATTTAAAACTGTTTTATTTATTTATTTTTTTGAGAGAGAGAAGGAAGAGGGAGAGAGTGATAGAAACATCAATATGAGAGTGAAACAAATCAGCTGCCTCCTACACTCTCCCTACCAGGGATGGGACCTGCAATCCAAACATGTGCCCTGACTGGCAATCAAATTGGCAATCTTTTGGTGCATAGGATGATGCCCAACCAATTGAGCCACACCTGCCAAGGATAAAAAAAATTAATACGACTCTATGATTTATTTGGAAAAATAAACAAAAAAAGTTCTGATGAGAAGAAAGACAAGGAGGACAGCAACTTCTGATACATTATCTAAACTAATAAAAGCGAAATATTAAAATTAACCGTTTCTCCGAGACAGGGTAAGCCACGCCCACCAGCCAATCAGAGCGGCTGTATGCAAATTAGCCCAGCCAACATGGCGGCCGCCACTCACGGGCCTGAGTAAACAGCCCTTTCCATTGCGGCAGCAGCGAAAGTGAAGCTGCGCCCTTCAGCTCAGCTCCG
>PVJC01030245.1:0-21584 GCA_004026665.1 Murina feae | reverse complement strand
TCCACCCCGAGTGCACAAATTTTTGTGCACTGGGCCCCTAGTATATATATATATATATCCTAATAATAGATAAACATGTAAATTGACCATCCCTCTGCTATGACGACCAGCCAATCAGGAGAGTATGCAAATTAACCCAACAAAGTAGTGGTTAATTTGCATACATAGGCCAAAGCAGCAGAGTGAAGACTCAAGGCTCTGGCCGGATCAGTGAAGTCCTGGGTCCTGTTGCCGGAGGAAAACCGGTGCTGCCAGCCAGGGAGAGGGAAGACCTATTGCACAAATCTCTTCATGCAATGGGCCTCTAGCTTGTGTTTGTGTGTGTGTGCGTGTGTGTATAAAATTTTATTGATTTCAGAGAGGAAGGGAGAGGGAGTGAGAGGTAGAAACATCTATGATGAGAGAGAATCATTGATCAGCTGCCTCCTGCATGTCCCCTACTGGGGACCCAGCCTGCAACCCAGGCATGTGTCCTTGACCAGAATCAAACCTGGAACCCTTCAGTCTGCAGGCCAACGCACTCCCTTCTGAGCCAAACCTACTAGAGCTGATATATTTTAAAATAAGGTCAGATATCTCTTTACCCCAGCTTTATTTAGATATAATTGATACATAATATTATATAAGTTTAATGTGTACAATATGATGACTGGATACATATATATGTGTGTGTGTGTGTATATATATATTAGGGGCCCAGTGCACAAAAATTTGTGCACTCGGGGGGTGGGGGTCCCTCAGCCTGGCCTGTACCCTCTTGCAGTCTGGGACACCTCGGGGGGGGATGTCCACCTGCTGGTGTGCCTGGCCAGCCTGGGTGAGGGGCTGATGGCCATTTTCAGGCTGCCCACAGCCCCTTCAGGGTTCGTGCACTGGGGGGTGGGAGGGCTGGTGAGTGCAGACCTGGACGTTTCCCACCAGAGGGCCCACGATTGCACACGCCTGGTGGGCCCCCACCGCTGAGGGGGCACACCTTGCACAGAGCTGGGTGGTGAGCCAGGGGCAGACGCTGGTGCAGGGTCCCTCGGTGGGGCCTTGCTGCTGAGCAAACACACCGGGGTGGAGCCGGGCAGCGGACTGGCTTCGGATTCTCTGCACTGTGCAGCAGACACTCCTGCATGCCCTGTGGAGGCCCCTGGGGGGCGAATGAAGGTAGCGGACCCTGGACAGGTGCTCCCGCATGCCCCCGAGGAGGCCCCCAGGGCGGAGCCAGGCAGCTGACCCAGGATGGCTGCTCCTGCAAGCCCCGTGGAGGACCCACTCTCCTGCATGCCTGGTGGAGGCCCCTGGGGGGTGGAGCCAGGCAGTGGACCCAGGATGGGTGCTCCTGGATGCCCTGAGGAGGCCCCAGGCTGGACCCTCCCCCCACTGAGCTGACACACCTGGCACAGCTATGCCGGCCTCAGAAGCTCCCAGTGCAGAGCCATCCTACCAGCCTCCATTTTGGCTGGGTTAATTTGCATACAACCGCTCTCATTGGCTGGTGGGCGTGGCCGTGAGCAAAGGCTCAGCCAGCCTAGGCAGGCAGTTGCAACAGAAGCCTCTGTTTGCTCTAGCTCCATGGCTGCTGGCCTCCATCTTGGCTGGGTTAATTTGCATATAGCTGCTCTGAGTGGCTGGGAGGCATGGCTTGGCTAGTGGGCATGGCTTAGGTGTCTCGGGTGATGGCCAATTTGCATACTACTCTTTTATTATATTAGATATAGTGAAATAATTATAAGCATAAGGCTAGTTAACACATCCTGTTATGGTAAGAACAGTAAAGATTTACTGTGTATGGTAAGAACAGTAAAGATTTACTGTGTATGGTAAGAACAGTAAAGATTTACTCTTCAACTTAAAGTATAAAATAGAGTTTCATTCACCATGCTAAATACTATATGACCAGATTTTATTTATCTTATTCATTCGGTAGGTTGTATACTTTAACCAATATTTCCCCATTCCTCTGACCCTCCAGCCCCTGGGAGCCACCATTCTGCTCTCAGGTTCTCTGTCTCTCTCTCTCTGTCTCTCTCTGTCTCTCTCTCTCTCTCTCTCTCTCTCTCTCTCTCTCTCTCTCTCTCTCTCTCTCTCTCTCTCTCTCTCTCTCTATATATATATATATATATATATATATATATATATATATATATATAAAATCTCACACACACACATACATATACATTTTCTTTATTTACTCATCTGTCCATGAAAAATTTGTGTCTTGGCTACTGTAAATAATGAACACAGAGATACAGATATCTCTTCAAGATGTTGATTTCATTTCTTTCAAATACATAGCCAGAGTGGAATTGCTGGATCATGTGGTAGTTTTAATTGTTTAGTTTGACTGAGGCTAGTTATCTATACTCTATTTCTACTGATAAATCTTATTTAAACTCCAATAGTCACTCAAAGCTTTGAACATACTTAAATCAAGAAATATAGGCAGATCCACAAAAGAGTGCTGTGAAATAAAGCAGTTGTTGGTAAGGTGAAGATGACATTAGTTTCTGCACAATTGTTTCTGTTGCCAATTTACCTCTATCTTACCATGGCTGAAAGGACATTCTTTGTCTCTCTTTAAAATGATGAAAGGTTTACCTCTAACTTACGTCTAAGTTAGCTCATTTGAAAGACTTAGTGCCTTTTTTCCCTAACTGACAATATCCCAAGGTGACTGATATCCACATACCCATGAATATTTAGACATGCTACAAATTGCTAAAGCCAATCTTTTATATTTTCTAATGATAAATCTATCATCAAATTGTTCTGGTGAAATGATGTAGAACGCAAAAGAAGAGAAAAATGAGAGAGAGTGAAAATTAGAAAAAGTAATATGTAAGACCTGCTCTGTTCAATGCATGACCAAATTTCCCTCAAAGTGTGTGTTAACTGATGCCTAATTCTGGCCATCCCTTTATTTAGAATAACATGTGGTCTCTCAGTCTTTTGCATTTAACTTAGCCTATATCACACTGTTATTGATTTAAAAATATTTTTTATCCCTTTATACTCCATGTGTATGTGTGCATGTGTGTGCATGTGTGTGTTCACATGCACATGCATGTGGTTATATTTATTCTACCTAAACAAATTACAGATTTCTTAAAGACAAGAACAGTATCTCTGAATTTTTGAGGGGGAAACTGGGTATGAAAAAAGCCTTTCAAAAGCTATATGCTTGTATTTGGGGGGAGGGGCTATGCAGCCCAAAATATTCAAATAACCAGCCAGGTAATACTCTTATTGATCGAATTAGGTTGAATATTCTATTTTCCCCACCTTTACAATCTAATTATCATCATGAGACAACTAAATATCCAGAAGTCATCAAGAAACTAAAATCATACTTATCTACAATGTTTTGGCTTATATTTATTTTATAAAATTTACGTAGATAACATGGTACTGTTTATTCATTAGGAGCTAAAGGAAAACTAAGTAATCATATTATGAAAACATATCCTGAGTATCTCTCATTCTCCCTATTCCTTACATTTTCCAACACTTTTTTATTTTTACATTTATTCATGACACAAATATGTATTTAATGAACATCTACTATATGCCAGACACTTGTGTATTAGCCAAAGATGTAGCAATGAACAATACAGACAAAAATTTAGTTCATGTGGAACTTTTATAATCTTCCTATTTAAATAGTGGAACTTTGATGAGAACTATATATTATATAAAGCACAGATATAAAGACTCACTCATGGCTAATTAATACTAATAAGAAGAGAAACCACAATTTCCCACTAGATATTGACATCTGAGAATATCATTTGTGTTTAATTTATTTTTGTGTTTCACATTTGTAAGGACCAGATATATTTATTTTATTTTTTCTCAATTTAACAACTACTTTTAAAATCTGAGAGAGAATTCAGGCTTTGAATATGTTTTCTAAACAGTCCAAATACAGAGATTTCTGAAAGGTTCTCCCCACACATTACAGATAGCACAGAATCCATTCTGAGTAAATTCTGCCTAGCTGAAGGTTATTCAGTATCACTTTTCATAGGAATCAGTACATGAAATGTCTTTAGAAAAGCAGAAATCACAACAGCTACATTTTGAATATGCACTTGCCACCTGCACATTTGCAAGTAATATCAAATAACAACGTTCTGAGAATGAACTGGATCCCATTTTAATTATATTTGAATATAATATTGCAACATATTTAGATGTTTAGTTTGAAGCTGTTTTTGCTCTTGTGGTAAGTCAATGTGGTAGGCTGTGTGTGTGTGTGTGTGTGTGTGTGTGTATGTGTGTCATTTGTATGTTGTATGTTACTTGTGTGTTTTATATGTCCAAAAATAGTTATTTTGCTATCTCTTATGAATTATTTTATAATTAAAATATTTAATTATGAATACTATCTTTTACTTTACAAAGGGAGCTAATAAGGAAATTTTCCAGATATTATTGCTATCACAGCAAATAATACAGATAAATGCCAAAATACAGATAAAAACATTATGTACTTTAGAGTGAGAGTCTCTATATATATCTCCATTCAGACAAATGAGAAAATGGTTCCCAAGACACAACAATCTATATCTAAGCACAGCACATTTTTAGGAAACAAATAACAACACAAGGAAACATATATCTTGTTACGTCAAGAGGATAGTGATTTTAACATTGTAGAATTCCTTGTTCAAGAATCAGCACAGAGCTGTGAAATATAGTTTACTATACAAAATATCAATAGAAATAATTAGAAGGAAAATACTTGAAGACCGCTGCATGTAATCTTCATAGGTATCAACATGTAGTTAGGCTATTATGCTATGCCTTAGCTTTCTTAGATTCCCTGGAAAAGACAACAGAAGGCAAAGGGTTACTATGTGCTAATACTTTATCCAGAAATACAGGAAGGAGTGAGGAGAAGGGCAGTGAGGCTGGGGAGGGGGACTGTGCGGATAAAGAGGAGATCATCACTGAGCTGACCACAGCTCTGTACCTGGCTAACTGTTCATTATCACTGGACATCTCCAGAGAGATGTTATGTAGCTGCTGCATCTTTGAAAAAGCTAGCTGGAGGAAGAAGGAAGATAACTGATAGATCGCATCTCCCATTGTTCCAAATTTGTCCCCACAAATTTGCTAACTTCTAATACGTTCAGGTTTGGGGGAGCTGACCCAAGGCAAGAAGGAGGCCCAGAGCTAAGGAGCATGGGCCACGGCATAGAGGCAGCAGCTGCAACCTGTCTCCGGAATGTAGGAGGGTGCAAGCCATTACCATGGCTGTTCTAGCCAGAGAATAAGGCAAGTGCAAGGAGCTGGGTGAAATATAAACAGAACCCAATCCACACCCCATGAGGCCTGTGTCTATGGGTCTGACTTACAATAATACATCTTTTTGCTATTTTTGAGAATTAGCTTCAAATCATTCTTAAAAGTAAGCAAAAACATGTCTGTAAATAAGCAATAGCTTGTAGTAAATTTTAAGGGACTCCTACATATTCTGTACTTTTTAATGGTTTGAGATCCATTACTGCCATCTCCTATTTCCACTTTGTCTTTATATGCCAAGTTTTCAAGGATGAGGATATTTGCAATTTCCCTTTTAGCACTTATCTAATTGTCTCCTCATAGTGCCAGTTTCTCCCCTGCCTGCTTGACCCTATTTCTCAGGCTTTGACATTAATAATCACCAAATCATAAAACTTGCAGTAGAGAGCCAGCACAGAACACTGGCAGGAATGCAGATTCTCAAGACGCCCTGACTGACTTGGAAGGCTGACTCTACTCCTTAAAAAACGTGTGATCCCAACCATCTCCAGCCTTCCAGCTGTAGGATGATAGTCTGTTCAAGGCTGCTCTGTCTCTGTATTTGTTTATGTTTATCATTTTGTAATGGTCTTTATTATCCATAAATAAGTGAGGTCGTGTGGTATGAGATCAACTGAAAGACTTGTATGCATGCATAGGAGCATAATCAGTGGACACGGGAAACTGGGGGTTAGGGAGGAGGGGGGAAGGGCAAGGGGAAAAATGGAGATCTATCTATCATCTGTTGTAATACTTACCTATCATTTATTGTAATACTTTAAGCAATAAAAAAATTAAAAAAATAAAAGAATGGAAGCAATAATAAAAGCATATGAAAGAAATTAAACAAACAAACAAACAAACAAACAAAAAAACGTGTGATCCCAGGGAATGCTATTTTCCCTGGTCTGTACTAACCAACATGCCCAGATGAAAGATTTGCGGGAGGAATTAAGTCATTTTGTAAAAAAAGCATTTAGAAAAGGCTCAGACACACTATGTGCTAAAGAAACTGCTGCTATACATTTACTGAAAGATCTTTACTGCTAAAGATTTTCTAATTGAACATGGCCACCGCTTCTACAATTTATTTTAATTTGAGTTTCGTTGAGAAGAGAGGGATCTTCCCAGCATGCAATGTGTGTTCCTTTTGGTAAGAAGAAGAAAGCAGTGGAAGATTTGGGAGAAGGAAAACAATGGAAAGTGGAACTAATCACACAGTTCCGTTTGTTACATAGAGACAAACATAAAAGAAAACTTGAGGGTAAACGCCTGCTGCCAATAGGGTCCGCATTTTAACAAAATGTAATTAAGTTTAGCTTAATATTTAAAGATCAGCAGATACTAAATACAGGTGAACAGAAGGCAGATTTTGGATGAAGTATATGAATACAACTGTTTAAATGTACATCAGAACTATTTAAGTAGCGACATTGTATATTCAAAAATTTTTAACAATTTTATATTGATGTAAGCGTTTTTAAGTTAATGCTCATATTTAATTGTTTCTTTTCTACCTAATTACTCAAAGAATTTGAGGATTTTTAAAGCATTGTAGTCTCATTTACTACTTAAAATTTGGACCATTTTCATAATCAGAAAATATACAATAATTGAAGTTAGTATCATAATGCCATTTTAGTACAACTGCAATTTAAATAAGGCCAATCAAGAATTGTAAATGACTACTGGTTTTGTCTTATCTAGTTTTATATTCATGCTTTAAACCTCTTAGTTACATTACCAAAAATAAAATCCATTTAAACCTCTGAGCATGCATCAATTTCATCTTGCCACTTCACTGGTGCACTCTAAAACTCAATAAATACAGTGAGTTCTTTGAAAATTGAGCTTCCTTTCATTGTTGTGAATGCTGTGAACACTTCAAAGAATAATTTGGCATGGATTCCATTTTATAGACACAAATTTCCATTATAGCTATATTGACAAATTAGTTATACACAAGCTGCTAGGCAGAATTAACTTATAATAAAAGCCAGGTACTAGGTCTCACTTTAGCAAACTTTGAAAAAGTACCTATAAAATTTTGCATTCTGTAATTTCACCATCAGCTGCATCTAACCCCTCATACTTTTAAAAATATTTTCCTACCTTTGCTACTGTATTTAAGTCAATAAATTATTCTTACCACACAGTCACTTAGATTGGCAAAATTTAGTGATTACAGTACCTTATAAAAAGGTGTTTGGAAAGTGTACTAGCAATAGAGCAAATGGGATAGAATCTCAAGATATGTATTTGTATGTAAATTATCATTTTCATATATAGGGGAGCATATGCAAGACCTAAAAATGCTCTCTTGTAGAATAAATAGTGGCTGAACATTACATTTCTGTATTATGAAATGCATAGTCAACCATTTTTACAAATTCACTTTCATGCTATTACTGAATCCTAAAAAGGCTTACAAATATTTCAGTCAATACCTGAATCATCTCTTAGGAAACTGCACAGTGAAAGCTTATTGCTTGTAAATTAGAAAAAAAAATCAAATCACAGCAAGCAAGCAGAACAGGAAATGATAACAGACTCTTTTCTTGCTGCTTCACCAACTATCTCATATTTGGTCAGTAAGATTAAGTCATGGAAGATTAAAGCAGAAGAAGCTTGCTCAGGGCATGTAGAAAATGCAAAATACTTTATTTGCAAAAATGTAAAGTATAAAAGAGGAACATAGGTTGAAAAAGGAATAAAGTTTAAAAAGTCCCTGAAGAATTTAAATATCACTGTATTATATTTTTGAGGGATTGCCACAGTTTGAAGATAACCCAATAACAGACGGGAGGGCATTCCAAAAGATAAAGTCGTTGTAATGAAATGCAGACAAAGATTAAAAAGAATTAAAAGTGACAAGTATAATCCATTAGGGAACAGCCTTTAACTACTGTAATCAGAAGATGATTACTTACCTTGTCAATTAACAGCTGTGTGCCTGCTTTGCATACAGACAAAAGATCCTGCAAAGTGTCACCCAGACACTGGTAAGACACATAGAATGCAGACACTTGAGCATACACGTGCTTTCAAGTGAAACATCCAAACATCATTGAATCTAACAAGTCCACAATTAACTATGCTTCAATGGGTTAATACGCTTGCAGAATGAACATAACAGATTTGGGAAAATAACTACACTTCAATTCATCAACTCCAATAATATTTCTCAACAACTAGAAAAGCTATATTGAGGTGGAGAAAAAAAGTTCCTGTTCAAAACTAAAAACTTTAACTAGGTATTCAAGAGAAAAAATAAATTAGATTTTTTATTTGGTATTCTATAACAATAAAAAAAGACATTTTCTCTGACAAGGTATTGTAAAACTTAAAATGTGCAGAAGAATAGGGAAGAAAGAAGAACTTCCCAAATGCAGAAAACATCTCAGTTTATAAGTGTACACAAAAAAAGTCAGCGTAGACTTTTTGAGAGAACTCTGATTTGGACAAGCATATTCCCAACTTACAAAGTGAATGCTGAGCAGCATTACTGGATTTGAGAAGATTAAACTAAGAATGCATAAAGCTATACTTCATTTTTTCAAAGCCCATATTTGTCTTTTTATTACAATGATAATATAAATGATTATTTACAGAAATTGCCAAAATTCAGGTCTCATCGTGATATTTTCATTTATTAGAAATCACTAGTAAATAATATTTTTTTGAAGAAGATTTAAAAATCTGGTCCAACAAAGAAAAATAAGACTATGTAAAATGGAAATCAGATAAATAATTAGTAGTTATTTTGGAGAGCTCATTTACAGAAATTACTTTGCTAAATATAACTACTTGTTTTATCTAAACATTTCAATACATTTATGGAGACATTATGAAATCAGCCTTAGAAATAAATGCATTCTGCTAACCTGACCTTTCTGATACAAAAATGCATGTCAGTTTAGCAATACTGAAATAAATGGTTCGAGTTCCAATACTGATGTAAATAAGCCTATTGTTGGTGCCATTGGGCCTAACTTCTCGTGACTACCAATGTTAAGACCGTACAATGATGGGGAATATGATTGGCAGGCTTTACTTATGAGGACTGGCACAGCTCAGCATTCTGGTGCCTGAGATGAGGGCACATGAGCTATAGGCTTCTCCTTCATCCAATAGCAGAGCTTGTCTTGTATCATCCGACCTCCTTTTCGGTTTCTTAATTTCACACCAGTTGGTCCTATGACTTGAGCTTTCTCTTGAAATTCAATCCGCTTGCTAGGCTCTATTGTTCTACCTCTCACTCCCTAACCATCCTCCTGTCACCCTCTGCCCCTCCCTCAGGCTGGCAACAGGGATCCATCAGGCTGTGAAAAATCTCCTAGAATCATGTTTCTCCTACAATGTAGAGTGCTGCTAGAGTTGAATTTCTCCATCTTCTGTGCTCATAAGGTCAAAATATCAAAAGATCAAATTTCTTTGTGTGCCCACTCAAGTTTTGATCACAACGATTTGAACACCTGGACTTCTCACCAATATCAGCTAGGTCTATAAGCTATTAAGTTATCCTATTAAGTTATCATTGTCCTGTTATATCTTTGTCCAGCTTCTTCCATTTCCCAACTGTTCTACAAGGCTTTATAACCAGACCATATTGGTCCACTAATCAAAGGGCATCCCCCTCAAGACACATAACCAGCTGGAAAGTGGCCAGGTACCATGGCATCCATAGATCACGGGCTCAACTGTGAAAAGGTGCTTGGGTCTCTGCAGATCATTATCCTTATCAATCAAAATCCTAACAAATGCTAAGGAAAGAAATGTACTTTGAGAATAAGTAGCTCATCACAGGTTTTACTACATTCAAACAGGAAGAATTACTTTTTTAAAGTGATTTAATTCTGAATGCTTTGTCTCTGACTAGACCTAATGACCCAAATAACAATAAATGGCACTGATTTAATTATTACAACACACTTGCGCAGCAATGCTACGAGGCAAAAGAGCAAATGATATGTTCATTGTTTTTTTTTGGTGAGTAGACTGAAAGTGCACAGTGCTTTTTTAAAAAATATATTTTATTGATTATTACAGAGAGGAAGGGAGAGGGATAGAGAGTTAGAAACATCGATGAGAGAGAAACATCCATCAGCTGCCTCCTGCACACTCCCCACTGGGAATGTGCCTGCAACCAAGGTACATGCCCTTGACCGGAATCGAACCTGGGACCCTTGAGTCCACAGGCCAATGCTCTATCCACTGAGCCAAAACGGTCAGGGCTGCCCAGTGCTTTTTATTCACATGCACAGCATGTCTTTTTGCACATTTCATTAATTTCAATGGGATCTGATGGAAGCGCCTCCAAATTGATATCTAAAATTTGACTACTCTTCACTGCCACGACCCTGGTCCAAGCCACTATATTTCTTCTCAATTATTACAATACCCCCTAATTGCATTTCCTGCTTCTGGATTTACCTACCTTCAGTCTATTCTCAACCAGTAAAACTGTAAGCCAAATCATGTCATGCTAATGTTCGGTTGCAGGCACATACCCAGTAGGAGGTGTGCAAGAGGCAGCTGATCGATGTTTCTCTCTCATCAATGTTTCTAACTTTTTTTTTTTAATATTTTATTGATTTTTTTACAGAGAGGAAGGGAGAGAGAGAGAGAGCTAGAAACATTGATGAATGAGAGAGAAACATCGATCAGCTGCCTCCTGCACACCTCCCACTGGGGATGTGCCTGCAACCAAGGTACATGCCCTTGACCGGAATCGAACCTGGGACCTTTCAGTCCACAGGCCGATGCTCTATCCACTGAGCCAAACCAGTCAGGGCAATGTTTCTAACTCTTTATCCCTCTCCCTTCCTCTTTGTAAAAAAATCAATAAAATATATTTAAAATAAAAAGTGCTCTATCATCTAGCTCCCAGGCAGCTCTGTAATCATCTCATTTCTTATGACCACCTTCAACCTTATTCAGTATACATCAGCCACACTGGCCTCTTGCTGGTCTTTGAACATGTCAGTCAGTATTAATACCAGGTCAAAGCTGTTGAACATCCTATTTCCTTTTTTTTTTTTTTTGGAAAGCTTCTTCCATAAATATTTGCATGGTTAGTTTACTTCAAAGTCACTTCTGAGAAGGACCTTCCATGGCTACCTTATCTAAAATATTAGTCCTCCTACATCAGCTCTTGTCCCCTTTCTATGTGTGATTTTCCCCTCCTAGCACTTAATATCTAAATTGTATATACTTTACTTTTCCACCTTCTTTATTGCCTGTAAATATTAAAAGGGCAGAGTATTTATCAGCTTTATTCACCACAGTATATGCAGCAGCCATAGAATATTTGGAAATATTCTATTTGGAAGTATTCTTAACGAATACTTGTTGAATTAATAAGTGAAGCTCCCTCCTTAAATCATTTAATGAGGACCATATAAGTGAAGGACCTTGTATTTGAATCAGGTGTTTATTTCTTGGTGTTTTACTTGTTAATTTGTGACACCACCTTTATTAAACTGAACTTGCCACCTTTTAAACATAGAATTGTAAAGAGGATGTTCAGATAGAAAATATTTACTCTAGAGCTTGACTCTGGTGCACAAATGAGCAGGTAACATTTAATCCTCCAGCTCCAGTCAGAGCATGTTCAGGACACTGCCAGGACTGCACTTCTACACTCTCCCTTCCCATGCGCTGTCTCTGTACCTTGCAGCTTCTACAGAGAGGTGGTCTTAAATGCTAAATGGGTATGTATATTTTGAAAAATCAAGGGGGATTTTATACACTTAAATGTGAAAGTGGCAGTTGCACATATTTCCTTTCAAAGGCAAAAGAGTTATGGATAAAACAAATTTTTAATAAAATGAGGAAAAGAGCAACAAGGGTCAAAACTACTACTTTGGAACTGTCATAGTAAACAGTTGCCCCCATACTCCACCTCCTTTCCTTCCCGAATATAAGGTTGGCCTCACTCTACCTTATAAAATCATGATTTGAATTCAATATAATCTTTTGAAAACTTAAAATATTTTTTCAAAGGAATATAATGAAGGAAGGGAAAGAAGAAAGGTTAATAGATCTACTCTATTTCTGACTCCCTAGTTTTTTCTTCTTCAATTGTCATTTCACTCCTGTAGGGGAGCAAACAAAACTAGAGAGACTTTTGGAAACAACTGAAAAGTTTTAGTTAGAAAGAAAATATCTAAAATAGGTAATAAACTCTTAAAATACAACATTAAACAAATTGCAATACTTTTGTCTTATATTGCCCTAATACCTTATTGCATTCATCCCATTGCAAAACATTTAGATAATATTGTAGGAGGAAGAAAACCCTTACTATGACAAGGGTTTTGGTCATAGTAAATGTCCCTCATTGGTCAGAATAAAATGTCATAACAATCTGTGTATTAGTAGAGAATATATTTTCTAGTCAATATAAAAATATTATTTTTTCTTAATAATCTATTAATTCCAAAGACATATTGGTATTTAGAGGATATAGCAAGTTAGAAGCAAGACCAACAATTTCTAAAATTCTTAATTGAGTATTTCCAGTGAGTTCACATTCCTCTTCATGATATACAGTAAGAGACAATGAAAAGAGCTCACATCTGCAATTTCCAAGCAGGACCCTATTCTCTTTGAGTATTTTTATTCTCTGAATGTAGTTGAAACAAGAGAAATAAATAAAATAACATGAATCTCTAAAGTTCTTCTTAAACAACAAGTTATCCTGGATTGTCTTCTTAATTATATTTATACTAGAGGCCCGATGCATGAAAATTCATGCACTGGGGGGGGGGGGGGGATGGCGGGATGTCCCTCAGCCTGGCCTGGATCCTCTCGCCACTGCCACTGTGCTGGCCAGCCATGAGCCAGCTTCTGGCTGAGCAACACTCCCCCTGTGGAAGTGCATGGATCACCAGGGATCAGCTCCTGCATTGAAAGTCTGTCCCCTAGTGGTCAGTGCATATCATAGTGAACAGTCATTCCCCTGTTAGGGTCGTTCCGCATATTACCCTTTTATTATTATATAGGTTATGCTTATGCCACTCTTTTGAATTCATCCTTACTTGGGAGCTCCTTATTCATTTTGTATAGGATCTTTATTCATACTGATATTTTAAATCTCTTATCTGGACACCTAAAGAGAGAGTACATGACCTGGTCCCTCTGAAGAGTCTGCATTTCAGATAATAGCCTAGAAGAGTTCAGATTAGATGAGGAGGTGCAGGTTTATACTATGCCTAATACCAACATGTTTAAGTAACAAACTCAGTTCAGATACCAGACCTGTCTGCAGCCTTCTAAGTGTTTAGGAGTGTCTTCCCTTCACAGTTGAAATTTCCTAGACTAGTCAGGCCCAATATCTTCTCAATTACACATTCTTGGAGGACTTCAGAATTAATCTGTTAATGTGGAGGTCAGTCACAATGCAGATTTTTAAGTGGCAAGTCACAAATTGTAAAATATTCCAGATAGCGCTCTTATACTACAGTACTGAAACATCTGGTTCATAATACCATTTCTTCCTCTTCCAGTACTTTGCCCACTATTTTCAATTCAGGGCAACTCAAGCCTTACATAAAACAGCATTTATAAAAAATGAAAGGATAACTAAAAAAAACTAAAGGTGTTGTTTTGTAATATGCTAAAATTTTTATCACATTCACACTCTTTGCAAAGAGATCAGTGAAGAGAAGTATTTTTAAATAGGTAATAACCACAGGCAAACATTTTTCAGGGTCATTGTTTCTACTTCATAAAATATTCATATAACAGGGTACTTAATTAGGTAGAATATATTAAAAATAGTACCAGACTGCAGTAAAATATAAAATGTCATTCTAGATGTCATAATGCAGCTGTCACAGCTGTAAAATACCTTTTTCTCTATAATTTTTAACTGTACACTCCTTGATTTTCTCTCCATATAATCAATGGTCACAAAATGGGACATGTTCCTTCAAAACGATCAAGCTCACAATATTTTTTTCCTGTTCACCCTACCATCATTACAACTTTCCAACAATAATTATGAAAGTTAAATGAAATGGTGAAAATAAAAGAATGTGGTGTATTATCTGATACAAAATACTTGATATTTAAAATACTTTTAACTACCAACAGGTATCAGTCATACAATGTTAAGCATTTTGCATGGATTATCTCATTTCACCTTTTTTAAAAATTGTTGACACTATTACAGATGCCTCCCCCCATTTCCTCCCTCTGCCCACCTCCACCCAGCTCCTGTCCCCCTCCCCAGCCTTTACCATATTGTTGTCTTTTTAGTTTTTAATATAAACTCTCTAAGAAGCTATCATGGTTCAGTAACTTACCTAAAGTTACCCAGAATATGATTTGAACGTAGATCATGTGACTTCAGAACTCCCATGGTTAACTATTGGTGTTGGCCTTCTTTGATTTGTAAGAATTTTCTAGCTGGGATACACATGAAGCTAATAAGGTGATAAGTATAAATTGTAAGAGGATGGCAGTCTTCCAATTCTCACCGTTCAAAGAAGGCACACTCTCTGATGTCTTTTCCCGACCCTGATACCAACACACACAAACAGGATGGAGGTGGGAGGTTCTCGAGTACAGTCTCAATATGTTTCAACGAGGCAAACGAATTTGGCCAAAAGAGAATAGCTTGGCTAGCAAAGAACCATTCACTGTAAGAGTTCTGACCTCTCCTAGTGGAGGGTACTCTTCCTTTGTTCATTGATCTTGCCAGACTGCCCTGTTCTCCATTTTGCATCCTCAGGGTAAGCCTAGTGAAAGTCACAACTATGAAATGCCTGCTTTATGTAAAAGCAGAACATTTAACAGAAATATTGTAACATGCTACAGAGTACATAGTATGATACAGTAAAAATACTAATTGGATGTGTGGAAAGTAAAAATCCATTAAGATGCTTTTTTTCTCAAATCATTTTATAGTGATAACATCAATATAAAAGTATGATATATCGTAAAGAATGTTTCTCAAGCTTGGGCTAAATTTTGTTTTATGATCTTTAAATAATTAAAAAGCTATAAAGGCAGAAACCCTATGATAATAATTATTAAGATATAACTGAAATCATTAACCTCTGCCATAAAATGTCCCCATATTTCAATACATGATTTTATTTGTAGATGCTTAATTTAAAGGATGCTTTTATAACAAATACTGGAAGCCTGGTGCATGAAATTCATGCACTGGGGGTGGGGGTGGTTATCCCTCAGCCCAGCTTGCACCCTCTCCAATCTGGGACACCTCGGGGGATGTCCGACTGCTGGTTTAGGCCTGATCCCTGTGGTTTTACCAACCCTGTGGGATCAGGCCTAAACTGGAGGTTGGATATCCCTCTCACAATCTGGGACTGGTGGCTCCCAACCACTCACCTGCCTGCCTGCCCAATTACCGCTCACCACTCCCCTGCCAGCCTGATCAATGCCTAACTGCTCCCCTGCCAGCCTGATTGCCCCCAACTGCCCTGTCCTACAGGCCTGGGTCCCCCCCTAACTGCCCTCCCCTGCTGCCATCTTTTGGTAGCCATCTTGTGACCACATGGGGGGAAGCCATCTTGTTTAAGGGTGTGGTGGTCAATTTGCATATTACCTCTTTATTGTATAGGATGAGGTAACTATCTTATTATCAGTTAATAAGGGCAAGTAAGCATCCTGAAGAATGCAATCAGTTGGTGCATTGGGATGCTACATTGATGTTGTTTTGATATTATTAAGCCTGAAGATTGACCTCCCCCCAGAAACTCAGTAAAACTTCCCTCCATCTTGGGGGGAAAGAGCATTAATAAATTCCTCAGTTGTTCCCTTCCCTTGCACACTTACTTTATGTCATCCTCGAGATTAGTTTTTGAAACATACTTTTCCACCCACCCCAGCATTTCTTTAAATTCAACATTAGAATCCTTCAGCCTAATCCTCCCAGTCACTTTCTCTTATTCATTAATTTGAAAAAAAAATCACCCCTTGCTTCCACCCCAAGCCCACTCCACAGACATAGTCACACTTCTTCCCTCTGTGGCTTTTATCATCTGACTTTACTCCCTTTTACGCTCATCTCTCTCCAGCTCCACACCTGCATCCTCAATGACCTATTATTAAACCAATAGTTCATAAATGATGGGATAACGTAAATGCTATTTACACTTCTCTGCAGCCAGAAGCATACCTGGCACTAATCATTGTTATTAATAAATACTGTTTGAAAATTAAATAAAGAGGGTTTTGACTTGCTCCAGTAGAACCTGAAGGAACTGTGACCCTCAACCTGAACTCCAACCATTAGCTAAGTGTGTGCAACCTGTTTCTTTTCCTCTCTTTCTTTCTAATCTTCACCCTGTTGCCCTTGCCTTAGAGGTCTAGTTGGGTTCAGGGCACATCTGGTCAGATTCAACCTCGTTTTGACAGCTAATTAATCTTCCATCCCATTTCATTTAAAGAAAAATGTTCTATTGATTGTTTTTTTCTGAGTTTATCATCGTCGTTATGCTTTTACTGCAGAGGTTTAGTTCTATTTCAGTGTTATAATAACAATGAAGCTCCACACAAAAGATACCTGATACTGGAGGCAGAGGGAATTTTCTTTGATGTAGTATTGGGTTACAAAATGTTATTATGATTTCCCCAACCTTATGCCTGATTACCCTGCTACACCCTAAACTCTAAGAAAACTCATGTGTACTTTTCTCACCTCCTACTACTCTGTTAAATTTACAACACATACAAAATACCTCTCTGCTTTTCTCCATGTTTAATTTTAATATAAGCATTTTTCTTGTAACTCAACAGCCAGGGTGCCTGTTCCTGGGCTTCCAGCTTTACTGGCCCACAGCTGCCCACTTCTAGCTTTACCCTTCCCTACAGAGCAAGGGATGTTTGGTGCCAAGCACTTATAAACCCCAAAGAGTCAACAACCCAATTTCTATACCCCTCTCCAAATACAAGGGACAATGGGATTTCCACTCAAATGGATGGAGTATTCACTTGCATGCATGAGGCTCCTCATAGGGTGGGAGAGGGTCAAGAGTGAGAAGAAAAGAGGATTGGTTGGTCAGGATCCACCATTTAGCCTCAACTGTTAGAGGGGAGCCAGATTGCCCTAATTCTAATACTTATTCATTTACCCTGTCACCTAACTGATCTGTTTCTGCAACCGATCCCCAATAACCATGTCTCTACAGAACAGTCAAATTGCAAATCAAATCTTAGCATTTTTCTATTTATAACATTCCACTTGCTTCCCACTGACCTTTTATTTTTCCATTGAACTCACAGCAACCTCCAAGATCTGAAAGACCTACGCCTGCACAGTGCTCCTCTTCCATCCTTCTCTCCTGTCCTCTCAACATTCCATCCACAAAAGCCTCCTCCTGCAGCTCAGCCCTTCTTCAGAAGTGTTCTTCCCTCTGCCCAGATCTTCACACAAATGGCTCTTATCTTTCTTTTCATTTAGGTTTTATCTCAAAATATACCTTTTCAGGCAGATCTTCCTTGATCACTCAATCTAACTTAACATTCAACACCTCCATCATTCTATAGCTTATCACTCTGATCATTTATAGCAAAAATCACTATGTGAAATTTCTGCACTTAAGTATTTGTTTCTTTACTCTATGATCTAAGGCTACATGGTACCAACAGGCTCTCTCGCTGTGCTTATGGATCTATCTCAGTGCCTTGAATAGAGTCTGAAGCATGGTAGACATTCAATAAATAGTTGTTGAAGGAAAAAAGGAGCCAAGGAAGAAGGAAGGGAGAAGAGGCAGGGACAAAAGGACAGATCCCAGCAGGGAGGGCTGTCTGGGGGTCTGAATCCAGAGAGGTAGAATTCTGCCTTCTGGAAAATACCTGACTGCCTCCTTATCCCCCACTACAAAAATGAATGAATGAATGAATGAATGAATGAATGAATGAAAATGGTCTGTTAAAATAAGCAGGATTTGTCTATTGGAAGACTGGGAGATCTGGAAACAAGAATTACCTGTTTCTAGTGTCCTATGTCAGTTGAGAATAGTAAAAAGGACAAAGGTTTTATTTAGTGCATGGTTGTCTTTTCCTGCTTCTCATTCCTCTTTTTCCTTCATTTAATTTTTAAGCCACAACCACTTCCTTAGCAGTGGTCCCGAAATTTCTCCAAAAAAACTAGTCTTTGAAAGAAAAACCTATTTTGCTGTGATTCATGCATTGACCAATTAATCAAGTATTTATAAAACTTGTACTATATGCTAGGCACTATACTGGCATCTGATTTTATTTCCTCTCCAGAAGATCTCCAGTAATGGTTGTATTATTACATGGTAAGCATACACAGGTAACAATAACTTTATGGAAAAGAACACACCCAAATGCCAGGCGATAAAAGAACATTGTGGGAACGGGCCAGGCTAATAAAGATTACTTCCAATGGAAGCCTCCACCTAGGTCATAGGGCTCAGCATTATGCATAAAACTTAGAATAAAAATAGTTTTAAGACCAATACCACATTTCAAACAGCAGCATGGGCTATAGTTATGAAAATGTTACCGAATAGGGGTACAAAAAGGTCAAAGTCACATATTAGTGCTGAAATAGGACAGGAAGTGGCCAGAATCTATTCCCTACGGTCTCCCTATCCATGGCAGTGCTCTCAAGAGAAATCCAGTATCCAGCCAACATCCAAATATGTTGGAACTTCAATTTCTACCTTCGATTCTCACATCATTTCCATATTACTGCCTTCAATACAGGACATTCCGTTGACAGGTCTTGGGTTTCTTTTCTGAATCAACAACTTCCCGTCTGTTTTAGTCAATGAGGGAGAGCAAGAGAAAGGAAGGAAGGAAGTGAGCAGAGAGGAAGAAATTTAAAAAGTGATTGCTGTAACAGAATAAACAATGACTACCACCAACAAGAAAAACTCCAAAACAATAACATTCATGCAAAACTCTTCTTTGATCCCTATTGGAAAATTCAAATACAAATTAGTTTACTTATAATATTATTTTAAATACTGACTTCAACGGAAGTTCAAAATGAACACCTCAAGAGAGAATTCATGCAAATCGACTTTATTATTCAAGGTCATTTCATATTGCCATTTTATATAGTTTTCTGGATGCCGAGTTAAACATAGAAATAAGAGTACCTGCGAGAAAGGAACAATGACAAGAAACACCTCTAAGTTGTGACAAAATTCCAATTGTCTGCCAAATTAAGATTTATGACAATTCACTATAAAGACAATGAGGAGGTAAATGGAAGGAGGCATTGTTTTGACTAAAGTCATATCATTTATTCATTCATTTAAAAGAATATCCTTCTGACAGCTAACATAGAAATCACAACCAAAATGTCTGTTATACAGCCTCGCACAAGAAACAGATTGTACTCAATTTTATAAAAATAATATATTATAGAATATATATATATATGTATATATATGTACATCTAAATTTATAGGTTTGTGTGAACAGATACACTTTTTTTTAGTTTTGGTGATTTAAAAAACACGTTTGAATGTTGCAGAAGAAAACAATGAGTATGTTATGCACAGTTTATTTTAACAAAACAATATTTGAAGAGCGGCTTGTCAACATCTATTAAAATTTAAACTCAAATAGCAATCACTTTCCTGGGATTTTTTTTTTCCTGCAATAAAATTACACACATGCAAGAGCATCATTGCTCATAAAGGAGAAAAAACATTAAAACAATCTGAAGGTCTGTGAGTGGGTGAATGTTTGAAAAAAATGATACATCTATGTAATGGAACCTGATGTAGCCATTAAGAAGAATGAGTAGAGCCCTAACTGGTTTGGCTCAGTGGACAGATCATCCATCTGCGGACTGAAAGGTCCCAGGTTTGATTCCAGTCAAGGGCATGTACCTTGGTTGGGGGCACATCCCCAGTGGGAGGTGTGCAGGAGGCAGCTGATCGATGTTTCTCTCTCATCAATGTTTCTAACTCTCTATCCCTCTCCCTTCCTTTCTGTAAAAAATCAATAAAATATATTTTTTTAAAAAAGAAGAATGAGTAGAATCTCTGTCACTTGACCAGGATGATAACCATATTTTTACTTAAAAAAACTAAAGTTGGAGAATAAAATTTATGCTATTCTTTCACCTTAGTAAAACATCAAATAAAATTATAATGAATATACATATTTGTATATATATGAGCTTGGAGAACAACATGAAATGATATACACATTGTTAAAAGCTGTTACCACAGCAAGGTAAGAATTAAAGGGGATGACGTGGAGAGTATTAACTTTTTCTGTATTCATCTCTATCATTTTACTTGTTTTGTTATACAAAAATTGAACACTATTTTGCAAAAGAAGAAAGAGGAATAAAATGTGCTCATTATGTCTGAAAGATATTTTGATAATCAACATCCTAGTATATGAAGATATTTAATTCACCTTTAAAACATCGGTACTGTATTCTGTACTAAACTTTAAACCATCTCAAGGAAGAATAGGGTATTGTAAATGAGATCCGATGGGAATGTGAATTAATGAAATCTCAGGGCTCATTAGGGACATAAATTCAAGGCTCATATACTTACAATATAAAGAATTAATTATATTGCCCTAGCCAGTTTTGCTCAGTGGATAGAGCATTGGCCTGTGAGCAGAAAGGTCCCAGGTTTGATTCCAGTCAAGGGCACATGCCTGGGTTGTGGGCTCGATCCCCAGTAGGGGGCGTGCAGGAGGCAGCTGATCCAAGATTCTCTCTCATCATGGATGTCTCTATCTCTCTCTCCCTCTTCCTTCCTCTCTGAAATCAATAAAAATATATTTAAAAAAGAATTAATTATAAAACAATTATCCATAGAGCAAGTATTGAAATTTTGTCAATTTCTCATTTAAACTTTAATATAGATTGAAAATGGTGTCTTTGTTTCAGAGGAGTAATTATTTTAGATCACATAAATATTGATTTAAGACTCTCATTCCAGATTTCTTATGTGGCAATAAACTATAATGCCCTTTCATCTGGAACTGAGAAGGAAGTCTTATAGAAAGTTTAAGATGCTGCATTAATGAATAAAATTTCACATGCAAGTATACTGGTAATAATATTAGAATCTTTTTTGACCATTACCATTAAAAATGCTCTAAAATGTTCATCTATCTTTTAAAATATGCTTTCAAGTTGAAAACACCAGAACCCCAAGTTGTGGGAGCCTGCTCATTTTGGGGAAACATTATCTATTTATCCATCTGCTTATTTCTGGACTTAGTGGGAGTTGTATCCAGAGCAGTATCATTTCTGCAGTATATTTTAAAGTGTTTTTTACTTGGAACTTAATAATGAGGAAAATATATTCATTAGGGTCCTT
>PVJC01030244.1:0-21365 GCA_004026665.1 Murina feae | reverse complement strand
CTCAAAGCAACAAAGTTTCAATTATAGAAGATAAATATATCCCAGATACCTGCTTCCAGCTAGCCTCACTGGGAGCTTGGGTCACTGGTGGCTGTGGCCACCTGCAAACAGCCATCAGATCCTCACCCAGGATAGCCCCACTGTGTCCTCTCCTGGAGGCCTGGGTCCACCCCAACTGTCCACCCCTGCAGGCATGGGTCCCCCCCAACTGCCCTACCTTGTAGGCCTGGGTCCCCCCCAACTACCCTCCCCTGCAAGTCTGGGTCCCTCCCAACTGCCCTCCCTTGCTGGCCATCTTGTAGCAGCCAACTTTGACCATATGGGGACAGCCATCTTGTGATGGTCAGTTTGCATATTACTCTTTTATTAGATAGGATTAACTAAAGTCTCTATTGATCCAACATGCTCAGTATTCTGCCCTACATACCAGAAATAATTAGAAAAAATATTTTTCCAAAGCCTTCCTTTACAGTGAACTTACCTCAGAAGCAGAGGCAAGAAAACATCAATATGAATGAATGTTGGTGAATATAAATACATTAAGAAATATCATTTATCATTATTGTTTTTGAAGATGTTTTCTTTGATGAAATTAAAAGTTAACTTCCCCACTGAGTAGGGTCACAGACAAATAATACATCATTTTCAAAGGTCCTGAGTTAGTTCCACTTCAATCTGAACCCACAATGTATTCATCTTTAACATATATTTAAAATATAAACTTTAAGCATTTGAATTTAACATGTGTTTTAGAAGATAAATGTGTATGAAATAATCAAAAGTAGAATATTATGGTACTGATATTAAAAGATTTTAAAAAGTAAAATAATTCTGTGATGATAAAGTTACCATTACTATATAAAAGTCAATTCTTTTCTGGTATAATTAAATGATGTTCCTTTCAGAAATGTCTATGATATACTAAGCTGGTATGAAAGCTATTATGTGCCAGTGAATATGAGCAGAAACTTGAGTTAATGATGTACTAGCACTTATAAGGTTGACATTCTTTTAACTTTTCATAGGATTTTATGAGTAACTCTTTGGTTTTATATTCATATATTTTCCATTATTCATATAACCCATGTTTTTAATTATTTACTTATTTTACCTATTATTATGACAATGATAATAAAATAGGCCTATTTAGGGAAGTATCCTTACGAAAAATTGAAATAGGTCAATGGATTCTCACTTCTAACAGTGTCATTTACACTTCCATCACAGATTTTAGTCTTTTCCATAAAAAAAGACAGATGCTATGTCTGCCACACTGCAAATCAAAGTAATTATTAGCTACACTATCTTAACTCTTTCTATTTCTAAGTTCTTCTAAAGGAAAGTTTTGCTAACTCAAATATTCTTTATGCCATTTCCTAATTTCTCTCCAAAGGTAATTCAAACTTCCTTTTTTAGTCCAAATTTCTAATTGAGACATTTTAAATTTTTCATAATCAAGCAAAAGCTTTTCTTTCTAAGCACAAATCATATCACCTCCAACTGTTTTTTATTCCAATCCTATCAAATTTCTTGCTACCATACAAAATATGAAAATGCTAAGTTTCCACCTGTTTCCTTCTTACTGAAATTGTATATATCTTCACTGGTTGTCAAAAATTATCTCCTAGCTCTCATATTTGATATTCAAATATCCCATCTTATCAGGAGCCTTTCCCAAATACTATCTGGCATAATTGCCTGCTTAAGTTTCCCACTGTGGGAACCATTAGCTATGGGGCTAACACGTGTAGTTGTGCAGTTTACGCACTGCACAAAGGCACTAAGGGAGAGAAATAACAACATAAATTCAGCTAGTACTGCATGTGCCAAACCTGTGCTCTAGCACAGGGCTGCATTTTCCAAGGGTAAAATAAAGGTGGGAGAGGGGAAAAGAAAGGCTTTTTTAAGAAGAATATATTTTTATTCATTTCAGAGAGGAAGGGAGAGGGAGAGATATAGAAATATCAATGATGATAATCATTGATTGGCTGCCTCCTGAATGCCCCACACTGGGGATTGAGCCTGCAGCCCCTGGTTTGTAGGTCAATGCTCAACCACTGGGCCACACAGGCCAGGCAGAGAGAGCCTTTTATATCTGGAAGATACAATCAGTTTTCTGAACCAGCAGTGATAAGACTACCCTTATCTACAGTGTGGGAGCCTCTTACACGTCCAGCGTGGTTCAGGGTTCCTGTTCAGGGTTCAAGTTCTGAAAGAGGCTGAACACAAAATGAAGAGAGAGAGACTAGAAGAGAATCAATTTGGAAATTGGGGGACTAAGCGTGGAGTCTACCTCTAATGGATATGACTACCCACTGGTGCCTGGGTCTCACCAGCCTTTTATTGAGTCCCTGAGAAAACAACCATATCCTTAGGCAGGAAATTCCAAGCAAGAATTTACATGTAATTAACAGGTGGGGATTTGCTATAATTAACAATGTTTCAACTTAAACAATGGATGCATAGCTCTGACCTTTCAGAGCAACCAAGGTTGGTTGAAAACAATCAGTTTACAGCAATGGTTCTCAACCTTCTGGTCCTTTAAATACAGTTCCTCACCCTAACCAGTTTGGCTCGGTGGACTGAAGGGTCCCAGGTTCGATTCTGGTCAAGGGCATATACCTTGGTTGCAGGCACATTCCCAGTAGGGGGTGTGCAGGAGGCAGCTGATCAATGTTTCTCTCTCATCAATGTTTCTCTCTATCCCTCTCCCTTCCTCTCTTAAAAATCAATAAAATATATTTTAAAAAAATACAGTTCCTCATGTTGTGACCCAATCATAAAATTATATTCGTTGCTACTTCATAACTGTAATTTTACTACTGTTATGAATCGTAATGTAAATATCTGATATGCAGGACCATCTTAGGCAACCCCTGTGACCCTGCCAAAGGGGTCTCGACCCACAGGTTGAGAACTGCTGGTCTAGTGGGAGTTTGTTCTAATTTATTCATCTTAGAAGAGTGAGGTTCTTTCTTCTAATTCATATAAAATTTCTATATGGACTAGCTATAACCCTCCTGGCTATAACATCTCTTAGCTGTACATACTATAATGTCGCTCTTCAATAAATTATGACTTGAGCACAAACCAGATATTTATTGGTCTTTGAATGAATATTCTCCCAGTAACTACCCTAGAGTCTGATGCCATAGGAGATACTTAATAAGTGCTACATATTCAATTAATTCCCCTTTGGAGGACAAAACTGTATCAATTTTAACATCTGGGAATGAAACCCTGCCATGAGCTTTCCAAGCATTTTTATTTCGTTTATTTGAAACTACTTACCATTTTTTTCAGAGCATCATAGTAATTTGTAGTAAGGTTTAGAATGCCTTAGAATTCAGAAAATATCTACTTCAAAATAAAATTGATTTGTTTTAAGTCTATCTACATAATTCATTGGGGTAAAATTTCCTTATTAGTTTCTTCACAGGGAGGACAAATGCCTCATTAATTTTAAAATATCAATCTGAAAATGCTGTAGACATCTACTAGAATAATGACTGACACTATAAGGAACACAATGCACTGCATACCAAAATCAAATTGCCTATTATTCTCTCAGAATAAGTACATGGTTTTATTTGTACTTTTTATAAGCTTCATGAAGAGAAACTGAATTGGGTATTTAAACCATAGTGGGGGTTGGAGGATGTTATGTGATGGAGAAACTACCACTCTATCATTAGTAACTAGGGGTCCAGTGCACAAAATTTGTGCATGGGGTGGGGGGAAGGGTTCCTCAGCCCAGCCTGCCCCCTCTCACATACTGGGAGCCCTCAGGAGATGTCCTACTGATGGCTTAGGCCCACTCCATGCTCCCCTTGGGGAGCGGGCCTAAGCCAAAGTCTTGCCTCCCTTTGTGGGAGGCGACCAGGCTGATCAGGGGAAGGCACCAGCCCCATCACTCCGCTGCTGCAGCCACTGCCAGTCACTGTAGCCACCACGGTGTTTTCATTAACATGGACTCCAGTCCCTTCACCATGAAAAAATGACAACTTTCTTTAAGCATTTTCCAGATGTGTCTTTCATAGGATATGACATTTCTTTATTATTTTTTTATCCTCACCTGAAGATATGTTTCCATTGATTTTTAGAGAATGTGGAAGACAAAGGGAAAAACAGAGAGAAACATCAAAGTGAGAGGAACTGCATGAGCTCTGAACTGGGCCCAGGCCAGGGAGGAGCCTGCAGCCTTGGTACATGCTCTTGGTCTGAATTGAACCCAGACCCTGCAGTCAGCAGGCTGAGGCATCATGCACTGAGCCAAACTGGCTAGGACAGGATATGACATTTCTTAGCCCTCCAGCAGTGGACCTTCATTTTTTCTCCAGGAGTGTGGTGGAAAAACCTAGATCACCTGTTTGGATTCTTATCAGCCAAGTTACTAAGAATATTATCAGTGGCATACAGGGAACTTAGCCAATGAGTGGTCAGAAAATGTGTTTCCTCCGTAGTTCACACTGATTGCTGGCTCGGGCCCCCTGCCTAGGCCTGACACCTCAGCCAGAGGCATGACCCCCATCTCCCTCCGATCATCGGCTTCGCCCTCCTCCCAGGCCTGATGCTTCTGGCCCAGGCATCAAGCCTGGGCTGGGGACCCCCCAAACCCTCTGATCACCGGCTCTGCCTCACACCCAGGCCTGACACCTTTAGCCCAGGCATCAGGCCTGGACAGGGAACCCCCAGACCCCTCCAATCGACTGCTTAAGCCCCCACCCATGTCTGACACCTCGGCCAGAGGCATCAGGCCTGGGCAGGGGATCCTCATCTTCCTCCAATTGCCAGCTCCCCCCCCCCAAGCCTGATTCCTCTGGCCCAGGTGTCAGGCCTGGGCAGGGCACCCCATCTCCCCCTCCCCCACCCCATAGCTGGCTCCACCCCTGCCCAGGCCTAATGCCTCTGGCTGAAGCTTTAGGCTTGGGCAGGGCCTCCCCTGCAGCTATGATGGGCAGCTCTGCCCCAGCCCAGGAGCCCAGGCTCAGGCCCTTCCTACACTGCTCAGGGCCCACATAGGGCCTACCTTGGAGTGACCTGGGTGCCAATGATGTTCCCAGAACCCAGGCTGCTGGGCACCTATGAATGCAAATTAACCACCATCTTTGTTGGGTTAATTTGCATACTCATCCAATTGGCTGGTGAGCGTAGCAGAGTGACACCAATTTGCATGTTTCTCTTTTATTGGTGTAGATGGAGTCCTGGTGCATGGGTGGTGGCTGGCTGATTTGCCCTGAAGGGTGTCCTGGATAAAGGTGAGGGTCCAGCTGGGGTGCCTGGCCAGCCTGGGTTAGGGGCTGTGGGCCATTTTCAGGCTGGCCATGCCCACAGACTAGAAGCAGGTATCTGGGATTTAGTCATCTTCTATAATTGAAACTTTGTAGTCTTGGTTCAGCTGGAAGCCTGGGTTACCCCTGGCAACCCAGGCATTCTAAGCCTTACTACAAATTACTATGATGCTCTGAAAAAATGGCAAGTAGTTTCAAATAAACGAAATAAAAATGCTTGGAAAGCCCATGGCAAGGTTTCATTCCCAGATGTTAAAATTGATACAGTTTTCTCCACAGTTTTGTCCTCCAAATCCAAATTGAATATATTTAAATCTGTGGGTTTGTTTATGAGGGGAAAGTTAAAGGAACTAATGATGCTTATGTATATCCCACTTCTTTACTTTTCCAAATAAAACCTGTAGGAGTCACTATGTTTATTATATCTGATTCAATCCAAGTATAAAATAGGTTCTTCCTCTAAAGTTATTACATAGTAGTCCCCCTTTACCCAGGAGGGACACGTTCCAAGATCCCTAGGTGATGCCTAAAACCATAGATAGGACAAAAACTACATATGCTATTTTCCCTATACACATATACTTACAATAAAGTTTAGGTTATAAATTAGGCATAGTAACACATTAACAACAACAATAGTAAAATAGAACAATTATAACAATATGCTGTAATAAAAATTATGTGAATATGGCCTCTCTCTCAAAATATATTACGATAGTATTATACTTGCCCTTCTTCTTGTGATAATGTGAGATGACAAATTACCTGCATAAAGAGATAAAGTGATATGCTCAGAATGGTGAGCAATTTAAAACTTATAAATTGCTTATTTCTGGAATTTTCTGTTTAATATTGTCAGACTGCAGTTGACCATGAAACTATGAAAAATGAAACTGCAAATAAGGGTGGCTACTGTAGTTTTTGTATTTGAAGAGGAGATGTTTTTGGCCTACAGCCACTTATTTATTAAGCAACATTATTAGGCATCTATTACATGCTGCTACTGTGTTGGGTGTATGAGCCCAAAGATTATTAAGACACAATTGCTACCCTTTAATGGGCACAAAGCTGAGTAAAAATCAGTCCCTCACTCTAGTCCAGTAAGGAAGACAGACAAATAAAATCAAACGTCACAAGTACAAATGGAGCAACGGTAGCCTGCAACAGCACATTACCGGACCCCCTAGAACCTGGGAGCTTTAGGAATGGCTTTCCAAGAACACTAGATGTCTCAAAAATGAGTAAATTTATATGCATGAATGAGTTGTGAGAGAGGTGGTATTGGAGGCCATATCACAGAGCACTGCAGTGAGTCATGGGTGAGGAATAATGCGGCTAGAGAGAATGCGGGGCTCATATCAGAAAGGTCCTCAGAAGTCCACTATGGCTGAGACCTTCAGCAGGTGATTGTCATGATGGGTGTGTGAGTGTGTGGAGCATGAACGTGAAGGGACAGAGGCTGGTGGAAGAGGGACCAGTTGGGAAATTGTCTGAGAGAGACCATTAAGGCCTGACTAATTTGGAGCAGTAAAGGTGAAGAAGAGGATACAATATTTCAGGTCAGGCAGGAGGGAGGACCTTCTTGGTTTACTGGGATTCGAAGACATACGAGAAGACACAAAAGAAATAGATCGACTCACATGGTACTGAAAATATTGGTGGTTCAAGAGAAATTGAACAGAAACACAACTTCAGAATTGCCAATAGCAGAGCTGGATTGGATCATTCAAAATATTTGCTGCTTGCTCCCTCTGGGTGAGTTAATTACGCATTCCCAGCTGTTAGCATCGAGTTTTGTACTGCTACATCCTTTTGGACAATTAAATGAGAACACAATGACACGGTCCATTTTCAAGAATAAAGTTTAAGAGCAATTGTAAAGTCCTATTCTGTTCTATTTTCTCTTAAACATTGCATCAACAATGTCTCAGATCAAGGTCATTCCTTTAGTTTGGGTCTAGGATGAAGACACCATGTGAAGCACAGCTTCAGAGCAGAGTTGCCACTGACCCAGAATGCACATGTAGCATGAGAGAGAGATAGACCTTTGTTGTCGTAGCCACTGTCATTTCTGGGATGCTTACTTCTGCAACATATGTGAGCCTCATTAATTCAATAGCTAACAATATTAGTGTAAGAATAAGTAACTTTCTAAATATCTTATTGAGGAGGAAATGGTGTGTGCTTAAAAGGAGCTTGGAGTGCATGAGGACTGATGTCAGAAAGAGAATGGTAAATTACCATGAGATAGTTGCAGAGGATAGTGGTAAGGTTGAACATGAGCAAGCTCAGGAAGAATGCCCTGAAGCCAAAGAGTTAGCTCAGTTTCCAAAAAGAAACAGTCCTTACTTTCTATTATAGCACTAGAGTTTAAAAGGCAGCAAGCAACATATTGGTCTAGGCAAAGACAAGGACTAGAGTAGTTCTAAAAAAAATGCTTATTTCTTAAAGGAGCTATGAATTTGAATGGAAGCAATGCCCCGGATAGATATCAATTAATAGTAAAATGTATTTAGGCAAGTTCACTTTGTGAAACAACAATTGCAATCAACCGAACTCACAGAGTTTATATCCTGAACAGACCCTGCAATACAATAACAGGTAGGTTGGGCATTTTCAAATTGCTAGATGGCAAATGCTGCATTGTAGTAAACGGAATGAAAGGCTGCCAAAGAGAATGAATGGATGTATGATCCAGGAATATAGTCTCTCCAAGAGAGTTCTCACTTATTTCTGTTATATTCTTCTGTGTAACAGTAAACACTTATCCAAGATAGAATATAGATATATTTTGATATTTGAGAATTCAGAAAATGTGTGTTACATATAGCTTTGCTTAGGAGGCTATTTGAAAATGGTGCTTTAAAAAATAGGAATGAGGCAAAAAATGAGGAAGATGTGGCCCAAGAGAATTTGGCCAAGAGAAGAACTTGGAGTGAAATGGTATCAGGTGAAATACTGCACTATATTTCTCTCTAGCAGGCTCATATTAGTATACTTTGAATCAGCCATTCTCAGTTGCACAAAATATTAATTTGTTGAGAGAAAAATCACTTATTAATTGCTGCAACATCTGCATTTTTTTAGACACTAGTCATATATGTGTTAATTGGCCTGAGAGGAAACATGAGTTGTAGTTGAACAGACTGCATAAAGTATTCGTGTGTATGTGTGTGTGTGTGTGTGTGTGATATTCCATTTGCATAATGGCATCGCATTATGAAAGAGCTACACTTGCTTGTTCTCCTTCAAAAATATGTTCTTGAAATTTACCCATAGTCCCAGAGATATATCAATTCACTCCTTCCAATTGAATATCTGCTCATAAGAGTTTTTCTGAGTCACTCTTTTAAGATTTGAGTTTTTAAGATGTGAGTTTTTCATTTGCTCTGATTGTAAATATATTTAAAATTATCTAATCTAATAAAAGAGAAAGATGCAAATTGGTGTCATTCTGCTACACCCAAGCCACACCCACCAGCCAATCAGAGCAATAATATGCAAATTAATCCAGACAAGATGGCTGCCAGCTCCATAGAGCTGGAACAAGCAGGAAGCTTATTTGCCCTGGTGATGGAGGAAGGCCAGTTTCTCACCTGCCCTAGATGGCCTCTGCTCAAGGCAACAAGGTTTTAATTATAAAAGATAAATAAATCCCAGATACCTGCTTCCAGCCAGCCTCACTGGGAGCTTGGATCACTGGGGACTTTGGCCAGCCTGCAAACAGCCATCAGCCACTCATCCAGGCTGGCCACACCCTCATGGGGTGAGGGTTCCCGCTAGGGGTCTTGGCCAGCCTGCAAACAGCCATCAGTCCCTCATCAAGGCTGGCCAGTGCCCAAATGTGGACCCCACCCTGAAGGAGCTGTGACCAGCCTGTAAACAGCAATCAGCCCCTCACCTAGGCAGGCCAGGCACCCCAGTGGAGACCCCCAGCCTAAAGTGGCTGTGGCCCACCTGCAAACAGCCATAAGCCCCTCACCCAGGCTGGTCACACCCTCATGGGTTGAGGATCACCACTGGGAGTTTAGCCAGCCTGCAAATAGCCATCAGCCCCTCACCTAGGCTGGCCAGTCACATCAGCAGGGACCCCCAACCCCTGGAACGGGGTGTGGCCAGCCTGTAAATGGCCCTCAGCCCCTCACCCAGGCTGGCCAGGCACCCCAGTGGGAACCCCCCTGATTCACGACATCCTTCAGGGCAAATAAGCCTGCCCCCACCCATGCACCAGGCCTCTATTCTATATAATAAAAGGGTAATATGCAATTTGACCCTAACAGCAGAACCAGTGGGAATGAATGGTCACTATGACACACACTGACCACCAGGGGGCAGACACTCAATGCAGGAGCTGCCCTCTGGTGGTCAATGCGCTCCCACAGGGGGAGCTCTGCTCAGCCACAAGCAAGGTTGACTGCTGCCAGCACAGTGGTGGTGGTGGGAGCCTTTCCCGCCTCCTGAGCAGCGCTAAGGATGTCTGACTGCAGTTTAGGCCTGCTCCCCACTGGCAAGTGGACATCCCCTGAGGGCTACTGGGCTGCCAGAGGGATGTCTGACTGCTGGCTTAGGCCTGGGGAGCAGACCTAAGCCAGCAGGTAGACATCCCTTGAGTGGTCCCAGACTGCGAGAGGGCACAGGCTGGGCCAGGCTGAGGGACACCCCCAAGTGCACAAGTTTTTGTGTACCGGGCCTCTAATTCTGTATAATAAAAGCCTAGTGACCATAACAGCAGAATGGCCACTTGACCAGTCACTATGAGGTGCACAAACCACCTCTTGGTTCCTTTCCCTGGCCAGCAGGCTCCGATGGCCAATGAACTGAGATGGGTGGCAAGGGATTCGGGTGGCCCCTGGCCAAGGCCCCTGTGCTGCCAGTTGCCCCACACACAGAGGGTGGGTGACCCATGTCATGGGTGGGACTGGCAAGTGGGCAGCAATGACTGATCTCTTTCTCCCTCCTCTGGCTGTCAAGTTCCCATCGTCCAATGGTGAACGGGGAACCAGGGTGGGTGGTGGCAAGATGGCCGTGATCGCAGGCTAGGCCTAGGGACCATAACCTGTGCACAATTTCGTGCACTGGGCTGCCAGTGTTTAATAATTTGTGTGTTCTATTATACTTTTTCATACTTCTTTTTTCTCCTTTCTTGAATTTTCATGCTTATTTTCTAAAACTTTACAAATATGTATGTAACTTCTATACTTTCATGTTAGCTTTTAATTTTATACCTTACTTCTCTCCACATAATTTGTAAACAATACCTAAAATTATTATCTCTGCCCTCTTCCCAAATAAAATAAGGACCTTAACACAACTGATTTTCTGAGAAATCTCCTACAAACCCATTCCATTTTTTGTTAACTGGAGTTTTCTATTCTGATTTCAATTTGCTCATGTTTCACTATCTTTATTCTTTTTTAATTAAATGTACATTTAATTAAATGTACACTGTTTAATAAAATTACATAGGTTTCACGTGTACATTTCTATGATGCATTATCTGTATATTGCATTGTGTGCCTAAAATAAAACCACCTTCCATATATTTGCCTCTCTTTACCCTTTACAGAATTCCACCCTCCTTCTCTCTGGTAACCATCACACTGTTGTTTGTGTCTCTGAGTTTCAGTTTTATACCCACATATCAGTGAAATCATATGGTTCTTGACTTTTTCTGTCTGACCTATTCACTTAGTATATTCTCAAGATCCATCCTTGCTGTTGCAAATGACATTATGTCATATTTTCTTATGGCTGAGTAGTATTGCATTATATATATGTACCACATCTTCTTTGTCTAATCTTCTAGTGAAGGATATTGTTTCTATGTCTTGGCCACTGTGAATAATGTTGCATTGAACAGCATGATATAGGGGTGCATATATCTACCCTTATGCTACCCCTATGATATAAGGGTGCATATATCTTTGCAAATAAATGTTTCCAAATTTTTCAGGTAAATACTCAGAAGAGGGGTTACTGGGTCATGTGGTAGGTCTAATCTTCATTTTTTGAGGAGTCTCCATGCTATTTTCCATAGTGCTTGTACCAGTTTATATTCCCATTAGAGGCCCAGTGCACGGATTCATGCACCAGGGGGTCCCTCAGCCTGGCCTGCACCCTCTCACAATCCAGGACCCCTCAGGAGATGTTGGATTGGTGGTTTCAGCCTGATCCCCATGGGCCAGGCATCCCCCAAGGGATGTAGAAGTGCACCAAGTGGCAGGTGGCCAGGGAGGAGCCCAAGCCTCACTCTCCTGGCTGCTAGGTAGCACTGCCATGGAGGCAGGAAAGGCTTGCGCTACTGTAGCTGCACTTGCCAGCTGTGTGCCCCAGCTGTGAGCCCAGTGTCTGGTGTCTGTCAGTCAGCTGCGAGGTGCTCCTGCTGTGAGAGCACACTGACCACCAAGGGTCAGCTCCTGCATTGAGTGTCTGACCCCTGGTGGTCAGTGCATGTCATAGTGACTGGTTGTTCGGTTGTCAGGTTGTTTGATTGGTTGGTCACTTAGGCTTTTATATATAAACATCAGCAGTGAGTGAGTGTGTCTATTTCTCCACAACCTCTCCAACACTTGTTATTACCTGTCCTATTGATAAATCATGTCATTAAATATACCTAAAGACAGAGCATTTTGAAGAAGAAACAAACAGAATTAGAACTTTAAAAAGAAATGTCAAAGAGAAATAGTGACAGTGCAGATTTAGAAACTGTTCTGGGGTAGGTCAGCAATCCTGACAACTATATGTTCAATTGATGTGGTAGGTATTTTTCCATAAAAAGATTGATTCACAAAGTTAATCAGATGGAGTCCAATAATGTCATTTATCCATATAACTAATTCTCTTTGTTCTTCAGACCCATTATAAATCTATTCACTTGTACCAGTTTCTATATTTCAGTTTAATTAACTCTTAGGCATATGGAATGCTGACTCCATCAAGGTGATGCTATTCCAAGGTCTCTGGCTATTCAACTAGTTTTGCTATAAAAATGAGACCTCTTTATATGAATCGAGAGATGATGATCTGGTCATTGCTTGACTCATTTTCACTCACATTTGAGGAAACACTAACTACTACCCACTTGAGTAATTAGAGAAATGCATAACTTGAATGATCTGGGGATGCACAACCGACCTACATATAGCAGTGTAAGAGGGAAGTCCATGAGCTCTAAAGCCTGCCTCTGGGATTCAAATTTGGCTCTGTACCGAGTTGCTGTGACCTTCACTGAGTTACTTAAATGAGCTCCAGTTTTTATGTCTATAAAATAGAAACAATACTAGAATACCTACCTCTAAGAATCATGCATATTAAATGAGTTACGTGTAAAAGACTTAGAATAGTACAAAGCGTGTAGTAAGAACTCGATAAGTATTCGTGGTGATCATGCAATGATCTGGTTCAAAAAGGATGGACAAGGGCTATTTTAAAAAGACATAGAAGGGATTTATCAGTTTCTGGTCTGAACTAGGTCATGGCAAGCATTCTGGTTCATTATAAAATGAGCCTGCAGAAGTAGTAAAGAATGTTGAGAAAAGCCACGAAACTCCTAAGATGTGGAGAGATGATCCTTTGTCCTGGATTTTTCTGGTTAGTCTAGCTCTCTTTAGGTAAGACTTAACTTGTTTCTTGGTATTATATGAGCATGTAATTGTCAGTCGTCTCCTGCCAATATACAATGCCCTTCTCCCTATCCCTATCTATAAATCACTTAACTGGCTTTCTGATTCTTACATCTATAAAACTGTACATTTCCTTTGCAATTTGTATAGCTTAATTCTTTTGAACCTTTCTAGTCTTTTCCACCTTCTTCTGTCTGTTTCTTATGATTTAAATCTGTCATATTGATGTGAACAGCATCATAATTGATAGTAATAAAAATTATCTGAAACCACAGGAAATTAGATTGAATTGAATATGGGAAATGCATTCACCTCACAGGCCTAGAATGGATTTTTATGGTCTCTGTGCTAAGAAAGATATACCTCTCCTCACACCTTACCAGGACATAAAACAGGAGCACTCAATTACTTGGCGTCATCATTTCACTAACACAAATCTCTGACATTTGCAGCCACCATCCCATCCTCCACTTCCGGCTTACCTGTCTCCCCACTTGCCCTCTGTCTCTGTCATGCTTTCTCTCTTTTGGCTTTTTCCTTAGTTTGTGTCCGAGCTATCACTTCTAAAGCACCAAATTGTAAGCTCCCCCTTCATATCTCTGAGGAGGCTATATACTTTTGAAAAACATTAAGCTGTATATCACACAGCTTAGATTCCAATGGTTAAGAATTCATTAATGGGGCCTTGCTAGCGTGGCTAAGTGGTTGAGCATTGACCTATGGACCAGGAGGTCCCAGTTTGATTCCCAGTCAGGGCACATGCCCAGGTTGCATGCTTGATACTCAGTGTGGAGTTGCAGGAGGTGGCCGATCAATGACTCTCTCATCATTGGTGTTTCTATCTCTCTCTCCCTCTCCCTTCCTCTTTGAAATCAATGAAAAATTAATAAAATTAATTCATTAATTTATTAATAGGGACAGATTGATAATCTATTGCTACTTTAATTAAAGAGGGCTGGAGCATTTTAAATAGCAACGTCACTTTCTAAATTGACGTAGTTCCATTATAAGGAAAAGTACCTGTATCCAACCTAACGTTGAACAGTTTCTCCCCCAGTAATAAGGACATTTCAACTTAAATTTTTAATCTGCTAACAAAATGTTCACCACTGAAGAAGAGGCCTTTTCCCAATTTTTCATTTTTGCCCAAATTCTAGTACTAGAAAGGCTCCAAGATTGTTTCCAGATATCTCAAAAAGTAAGCTCTAGTTTCTACAACTAGAGGGAAGTGGGAATAAATTTCTTGATAAATCTAGTGGGACAGCTACAAACTAAATTTTTCAAAAAATAGTTATTTTTATTTCTTTTATAGGTTCATCATATACTTCCTCAATCTCCCTTGCACCCTAGAAAGGAGCTCAGGTCACTGGATCTTAGCACTAGAGAGACTTGTCTAGAGATTTGCTTGGTGTCATACACCTTGGTGTGGTAAAGCCAGAGCCATAATGCTGTCAGTCAGTAAGTCTACCTGAGGCATTTTTCAATCATATTATGTGTTATGTAAAAATCAGTTCCAATCTCTTACACCACTCTTCCAGGTTTTTGTTGTTGTTGTTGTTTTAATTTTGTTTTGTTTTGTTTTATTTTTGCTTAAGCTCTTAGTATATAGAAGTTTAATTATGATTTTGGCAGACATTAAGCTATGGTTGAGGGACTAAAAAATCCTCTTCTTTCCTATTTTTAAGTTTAATGTTGTAGGAAAATAAATCCAGGAACATCAGTTGTTTAAAAGATCTTTATTGTTGAGAGTATTATGGATGTCCCTCCCTTTTACCCCCATTGCCCTCCTCCATTCAGATCCCACTCCACCCCAGGCCTTCACCCCTCTATTGTCTGTGCCCATGGGTTTTACATATATGCATACAAGTTCTTTGGTTAATCTCTTCCCACCCATCTGCCTCCTTCTCTGAGACTCTTCAGTCTGTTCCACGATTCCATGCCTCTGGTTCTATTTTATTCATAAGTTTATTATGTTCAGTAGATTCCTCATTCATTTATTTTGATTTCTAGATTTAATTGTTGATTGATATGTATTTATTGCCATTTTATTATTTATATATTTTTATCTTTGCTTCTGCCCCCTTACCGGTCTCCATGTGCTTTCTTCTTTATATATCCAGTTGTAGGACTTCCATTCAGCCAGGTATCAGGCAGTTCTGAATGATGGTTGTTCTGTATTTTAGTTGTGATTTTGATGTGGTTGTGGGAGGTGGCAAGCAATGGCGTTTACCTACACCACCATCTTGGTTCCTCAGGAACATCAGGTTTTTTTTAAAGAAACCTTTAAGCTTGGATTTGCTAAAATAGAAGATGAGTTTCATTTTGTGTTGTTTTTTTTAATAGTGAAACATTCAGATATACATACAAATGCAGAGAATAATATATACTTTTTTTTTACTAAAAACCTACTTTTATAAAATTTTAAAATTTACCATGTATATTTCAACTTATTTTTAAGATATAAAACACAACTAGAAATCAATAATTTGTGTATTATTTTTTTATTCCACTTTTATCAGGAGTAACCACTATCATATTCCTGACATTTATCATTCTCATAAATATTTTGCTTAATGTGTACATAACCAAAGGCAATATATAGTATTCATGGTAATGCATATAGTAAAATAAATAGCAGCATAGTAAATGTTTTTTGCAACTTATTGTTTTCTCTCTATTGATAGGTGCACCTCTAATTCATTTGTTTGAGTGGCTCTAGATTTTCCCATTTTATCAATATATTGCTGTGTATCTTTTATACTATTAATAATAATTCTGGTTGTTTACAATTTTTTTACAAATATCCTTGCAATTTGCATTTTTCTCATACCTTTTTCTGTACCACATCTATCTCTTAGTAGAGGAATATCTAAGTCACTGGTGTTTTCTCTCTCAAAATGACTGTCAGTTACACTTTACTTATACTTATCAGAATGTGTAATGAAGTCTCATTTCTCTACATCCTCAACCACACATGTTACATGTGCTATTGTCAAATTTCTAATTAGTTATCCAAAAAATAAGTGTAAAATGATATTTTGTTATTTTTTTCATTTTAATTTCCCTTGTTACCAGAGAGAGAGAAGTATTGCGTTAGTTTAGTATTGCTATTGTAACCAATTACCACCAACTTAGTGTCTTGAAACAACACAAATTTGTTTTCTCACACTTATGGAGGTACGAGTCAAAGGGTTGGCAGGGCTACAATTCCTTCTGGAGATTTCAAGGCATAATTTGTTTCCTTGCCTTTTTCAGCTCCAAGTCAACCTGTATTCCTTGATTTGTAAGCCCTTCCTCACATCCCTCAACCTCTTGCTTAGATCATCACAACTCCTACTACTTTTATTGTATGACTCTCCTGTCTTCCTATTCTTAAAAGATTTGTGGCCCTGGCCAGTATGGTCCAGCTGGGTAGGCATCGTCCCATGGACCAGGACACTGCAGTTCCATTCCTGATCAAGGGCACATGCCCAGGTTACAGCCTGGATCCCTAGTATGGTACATCATACAGGAGGCAGCCAACCAATGTTGTGCTTTCACATCCAAGTTTCTCTCTCTCCCCCTTCCTCTCTCTCTAAAAATCAATAAATTATTCTTATTGATTTCAGAGAGGAAGGAAGAAGGAGATAAAAACATCAATGATAAGCTGCCTCCTGTCTGCACCCTACTGGGGGATCAAGCCTACAACCAGGCATGTGCCCTGCCCTGGAATTGAACCATGGCCTCCTGGGTCATAGGTTGAAGTTCAAGCACTGGGCCCACACCAGTCAGACTCAATGAACTATTCTTAAAAAAAAAAAAAAGCTTTATGATTACATTGGGACTGCCTGAATAATTCAAAAATCATCTCTTCATCTCATGATCCTTAATTTATTCCCATGTAAAAAGTCTCTTTTATCATTTAAGGTAACTTAGTTACAGGTGATAGGGATTAGGATGTGAGGATCTTTGAGAGGGCATTATATAGTCTACACAAATAAATATTGACAAATTTTTTCTAAGGAAACTACATACTTATATAAATTTGACAATTCTTTTACTTGGTCATCTTTTTCTAGTTTATTTTTAGAAGATTTTTTCTTTGAGGGACTATTTTATGAGTATTAAAAGTTTTCAGTTGTAGGCATTGAGAATGTCTTCTTCTAGTCTGTGGTATTATTTGTAAATTCAAATCATTCTTATTAAAATTCTAATAGAACTTTTCAAGGAATGAGGACAGTTGATGCTGTACCTAATTTCATAGGGAAAAGCAGAGTACTAAGAAGAGTCAAGGCAATGTAAAGGAAAAAAAAACTGGCTAAATGTTGACTGCATTTAAATTAAAAATCAGCCCTAGCCAGTTTGACTCAGTGGATAGAGTGTTGGTCTATAGACCAAAGGGTTCTGGGTTCAATTTTAGTCAAGGGCACGTACGTTGGTTGCAGGCTCCTCCCTGGCCCAGGCCCTGGTGAGGGCACAATTGATGTCTTTCTCCCACATCAATATTTCTATCTGTCTTTCCCTCTCTCTAGGAATCAATGGAAAAATATCCTCAGGTAAGGATTTTAAAAAATCAAAAGTGAAAAGACAAACAAAGAGCCAGAGAAACTAAAATGGGACAATGGCAGAAAACAGAGGTTTAGATATGAAGCACACTCTGTCTGTAGTCATTAGGATCTTCGAGAGAAAAGAGCCCAGAGTTTTCTGGTAAAGATTAAGGCAAAATATATCAATTCTCACCCTTACGAGACATATAGACTCTCCCTCTTTCGTTCCAATGCCTTTGGAATATAAAAGCTTGAACTATGTGAAAGGGTCCAAAACAACCTTATTATTTTGTGCCGGTAGAACATTATGAACTGTGAAAACACTGTGAAGGAAAATAAAAAAAGTATATATCGAATTGCTCTTCATTTTTTCCCTACATTTGTCTGGAAAAGCTTTTCCTGAATCCGCAACCAGTTGTACATTGGCAGCTAATGTTTGGTTTATGGTACAGTGGGAAAGATCAATTTATAAATATTACTGTCTAACTAAAGGATTATGATGGGGTTTCTTCTGCTTAGAAATGTCATTCTGTCAACTTCCTGGAGCTGTGCAGAACTCCCTTGGCTTCTGCAGAGATAATAGTGCTGTGTTTATTCTTCCTTAACGGGGTGGAAAGGGCGAAGACACAGGCTATCCCTGAGAGGCCCTAGCACTGTGTCTGCAAACAAAATACCAGTTTGCTCAGTTCCCTTCTACTAGGTCAAATTAAGAGTTTAACGAACTCCAAGCATTTCTCTCTGTATCACACTTACCAAAGTCCTGGGTCAGAGAGCAGAGATCTCGTGAGAACTTTTTCCTCAAACCACCGATATTGACAGTAAATATATTCAATCTTTGGAGAGGGGAACATTTTTTATATTTCTTATTACCACCTGAAAAATTATTTCTAATATTTTCCTGGCAAAAAATGTTTATAGTACCAGCTAATCAGATATATGAAGCCATGACCGCTTTCAACTGGATTCCACAAAAAAAATTTAAGTCCTACAGAAAAAGATAATTTGATTGACTATTTTCTCAGTTTTCTAATTTTACATATTACCATTCCACATGCATATGAGAAAGGACAGCTCATTGCATCCAATAAATGTTTTGGGGCATTAGCATTTAATTTTCTCACAGAAACTCTTTGGGGAAGGAATGCACACAGGCTGAGAACCCACATGGCTTTCAAGGACTGTGAAGGACGTGAGATTCTCCCCTATTGTCTCTTAACTAATTAGCCTGTCACAGACACACAGATGCTGGTAGAGGACAGAAAATTTCTGGATCGAAAGCATAGGATTTTTTAGCCCACAGGACACTTTCGTGGTTGCACTGTGTTCTTTGCCCCCCAAAACCCTATTAGTGGTATGAGGAGCAGTCCACGTATATGCTGCACATGCGCTAACTTTGTGTGACAGCCAAAGAACCCTGAGTTTCAGAAACTGTAATCTCTGAAAGAGGCTCCTAGCAAGTTGCCCAATATTTGCCCCAGAGAGAAACATTATCTATATTATTTTGAATAGGTAAAAAAATTCAGCCCTTTACTCCAAAGGTAAGCAGAATGTCTTCCTTGGCTGTTTGCTCTATAAAACTCCTTGAAAAAAAATAGTCTAAGACAAAATTCATTAGTGCTTTTCAAAAACATGCAGAAATTCAAGAGACCCAAGAAAAATTGTCACCCAACAATGGCCAACCTCACAAAATCAGAGATGCTTCATTCACACAGCTGTGCTTCCACCATTCTCTGATGGAAAAGCTACAGAAAGAGAAGTAACAATGAAAAAACATAAATCAGTCATTAAAAACAACAGTGTGCAAGAATTGTCTGTTACTTGAAAGGATTGTGAGACAAACTAGTCTTAGCAAGGATTTAACAGTCAAGGTGGGGTTGGATTTGTAAAGTCTGAAATCTAAACCAAAAGTATTTTTTAGATTCCCACTAGGAACAGCACCATAGTGTGTGTGTGTGTGTGTGTGTGTGCAAACATGAGATAATAGCCTATAGTACAAGGCCACTGTATTTAGTTACTTGGTTTGGAGAGCTATACTGCAAGAATGCAGCTAATCCAGTCAACCAGGTCTCTGAGAGTTGTTCATAGCTGTGGTAGCCTCTTTAGGGCAGCCATAAAAGAAATCAAAGAAAATTTCTTATTACTAAAGAATTCTTGATGCAAATTTTACCGATTACAATTACTCTGGGGAATGATGTTATTATAATTTCAGTCTCTGAAGTAAAATTTTATTTGTGTATATCTCCTTCATAGTTAAATGAGTGAAAATGTTGCTGGAGTTCTGAAGCCTAGACCACATGCCCATAGTACCAATGAAAGACTGTAATTGGCCCTCATTGCTAAAAGAATTAGTCCTTGTACTGTACCCAAGAGGAAAAATTTTAAAAGACTTGAATTATGTGAATAAAAAATGATAATGAAGACATTTTAACTTTATTATAATTTTATTAAAATATCTGTTTAAATGACAAAAGTCAAATCTCAGATATGTGCCAACTAGAAAATATATTTATTGCTATAAGCCTGAACTATTTTACATAGTCTCTTTAGAAAATGACAATATAGAATTATTAGAAGTATTCCTAGTTAAAAATAAAATAAATAAAATATTCCAACCTCCAGATATTGACTATAATTAAATATCATAGAGAAGAGCATTGTATCCTGCTCACATAAACCCATTATTTTGAATCATTTGTTTCATTCAATATATAATTTCACTATCAAAATTATGTTTAAATAATTCAAAGATAATATTAAATTGATTTAGCCAACTTTTTAAAAATAATTTTATTTTTCTAATTTTAGAATAATTTTATCAATCTAAAATCACTTTCTTCTTTGTTATTTGAAAAATGCACATATAATAGAGAAAACCTAAGGAAAAGCTGTTTTATGTTTACATAAACAGATTATCTGGAAAGTTTTTTCAGATCTATAATTAAGTCATACTATTTAAATAATGGCATGAAGTTGCAATATCAGAAATATGTCTGTAAATAGTTAAGAATGAAAAACTAGGCAAAAATGGTAAATAGGCAGGTTTATATATATATCCAATGACGTTTATGTAATAAACCCATAGAGGCACACTCATTTTGACTTATACATACTTCCAACAAATTAAAATTTATGGTTTTCAGTATTACAAAAAGATAAAAACATTAAAGTAGTAACACAGGAAAGCACATTAGGAGGCAGAAAAAATTAGCATTAAAATGAAATAGGTCAATACACACATGAGAATATGTTCAATATGTTCAAAATTATCAGCATCACACAGATTTATCACAGGAGCCAGTTATTCTACTTCTTTTTTTAAATTTTTTATTTAATTACATAAAGTATTACAAAGATTAGTACGAATATCTCTTTTTTCCCCTGCCCTTCGCCCAGCCTCCCCTACCCCCCAGTGGTCTGTGTCCTTTGGTTATGCTTAAATGCATGCATAACAGTCCTTCGGTTGATCTATTACCCCCCCCCATCCCTCCTCCATCCTTGTTGCTTTAATTTGATAGATTGTTTGATGCTGTTCTGCCTCTGAATCTGTTTCTGTTCACCAGTTCATAATGGTTATTATTATCCATAGATGAGTGACGACATGTGGTATTTTTCTTTCATTGATTGGCTTATTTCACTAAGCATTATGTTCTCCATTTCCATCCATGCTACTGCAAATGCTAGGAACTCCTTCCTTTTCACAGCAGCATAGTATTCCATTGTGTAGATATACCACAGTTTTCTAATCCATTCATCTGCTGATGGACATTTAGGCTGATTCCAAATCTTAGCTATGGTAAATTGTGCTGCTATGAACATAGGGGTGCATATATCCTTTCTGATTGGTGTTTCTGGTTTCTTGGGATATATTCCCAGAAGTGGGATTGCAGGATCAAATGGCACTTCCATTTTTAGTTTTTTGAGGAAAC
>PVJC01030243.1:0-21326 GCA_004026665.1 Murina feae | reverse complement strand
AAAAAAAAAAAAAAGAATACATACAACTCAACAACAGCAATAAAAAAAAATCCAATTAAAAGTGGGCAAAGGACCTGAACATACACTTCTCCCAAGAAGACATAAAAATGGCCACAAGACATGTGAAAAGATGGTCAACTTCACTAGATATAAGATAAATGCAAATGAAAATCACAATGAGGTACCACCTCACATGGGTTTGAATGGCTATTACCAATAAGACAAGAAATAACAAGTGTTGGCGAGGGCGTGGAGAAAAGGGAACACTTATACACTGCTGGTGGGAATGTAAACTGGTGCAGCCTCTATGGAAAATATTATGGAGGTTCCTCAAAATATTAAGACTAGAACTACCACAGGACCCAGCAATCTTTCTTCTGGGTACCTACCTGAAAATTTTGAAAACACTTATTTATAAAGACATATGTATCTCTATGCTCATTGAAGCATTAGTCACAGTAATCAAGACATGGAAACAACCCAAATGTCCTTCAATGGATGAATGAACAAAGGAAGATGTGGCACATATGTACAATGGAATACTATGCAGCCATAAGAAAGATGAAACACTGCCATTTATGACAACATGGATGGACCTTGAGAGTACCATGCTAAGTGAAATAAGTCAGATGGAAAAGGACAAGAACCATATAATTTCAGTCACATGTAGGATATAAAACAGAAAGCAACAAATGAACAAACAAACTCACAGAAACAGGCAGTAGTGTGGTGCTTAATAAGGGGAAAGGGATGGGAGACAGGCTCTGGGTGGTGAGCACACAATGCAATATACAGGTTATGTGTTATAGAATTGTACACCTGGAACTTACACAACATTATTAACTAATGTCACCCCAATAAATTTAATTTCAAAATAAGAGCTGGGGGGGTGGTTTAGCAGGACCCCACTTCAAACCTGGCTCTGATACTGCTGGCTTGACAGCTGTTTTTCTTCTTTCACTAAGTAGAGATACTGATAATATTGTTCAAATTATGCACAGATTCACGTGGTAAGCCTTAAAGCCACTAAATATTAACTGTCATTATTACATATGGTTGGGCTCTGTCAATAACCTCATGTCCAGGATCAATTCTCAATTAATATTTTATTAGGGAAAAATATTATTGAAAAACTTTGAAACAACAAATGGCAAGCAGATACTAAAGCACTGAAATGACATGTTTCTGCCAACTTTCAAAGACTGTCCTTTCTGCCCTGACTGGTTTGGCTCAGTTGATAGAGCGTTGGCCTGCAGACTGAAAGGTCCCGGGTTTGATTCCGGTCAAGGGCATGTACCTTGGTTGCAGGCACATCCCCAGTGTGGGGTTTGCAGGAGGCAGTCGATCAATGTTTCTCTCTCATTGATGTTTCTAACTCTCTATCCCTCTCCTTTCCTCTCTGTGAAAAATCAATAAAATAAAATAATTTTTTTTAAAAAGAGTGTCCTTTCTGGCTTGGTATCTGGCACAAGTCCTCACAACTAGTTTCAATAACATGGTCAGGGCAAAATTTACATATGAAGACATTAGATTACAGAATCCCTCCCTCCCCTACCCAGTGCAAGGCTCTGAACAGACTCTGTGGCAAATGAAAAATAGGTATTAGCTATGAGTTACAGATATACCTTAATTTTTGTTCCATTATACAAACAACCTAAGTTATTCCTAGCAACCTCTTCAGCGGTTTGCTGTTCCATTTTTCTTGGGATGCTGTTCCATGATGCTGTATGGCAAGCTTATTCTCATTCTCTGTTTCTTGTGTCACCTTCTCAGTGGGGGGGCCTCTCCTAATGACTCTATCTCAGCACTCTGCTTATGGCCCTAATAGCTGCAAATTATAAGGATTACCATATTTTCCGGCATATAAAACGACTTTTTTTAACCCAGGAAAATCTCCAAAATCTTCTCAAATAACGAGAAGGCTAGTGAGAGAAGTGACCCAACTACCTCCTCTACTTTCATCCTCTACCATTTCTACAATTTCAGCAGTTTTGTCTCGACTTCTGAGAAGATTTTCCTGGGTTAAAAAGTCATCTTATATGCCAGAAAATATGGGGTACTTATTAATGGTTAATTGCCTTTCTTCTGCTATACTGTAAAACAGTGCCTTTATCACATTGTACTGCTACAGCCCTACTGCCTAACAGAGCACCTTATCACAATGAGTGCTCAAAAGAGTCACTGTTAATGAAGTAATGAATTCTAAAACTATCATATGCTAGTTATTTTAAAAATTGAACTACTGAAAAACAGGGGGAAAAAAGTCACCTTATTATTTCACCACTCAGACAACCTTTATTTTTTTTTATTGGCATGATTGTTTTAACCTGGTTATAAACATACTATTTTCAATTTTGATTTTTTAAGCTTCAATTTCATAAAAAACAAGAATTTCATTATTCTAATGTCTGCAACTATATTACTTTCATTTACTTAGCCATACCTTTTGTCGGACAAGCTATTTCTGAACATTGTACTCTTTTAAATAATATTAAGGAAAATAAAACAGCACATTTTTCTTTATCAGGATATTTCCTTAGGGTTGACACTTGAAAGTAAAATTATTAGATAATTAGATTTAGTGAACATTTCTAAGAATTTTGCTTTATGTTACCAGATTGTTTTCTAAAAGTATAGTAATTTAAGGTTTAATTTTTCATATTTATTTCTTTAATTTACCGGAATTTATTTGTGTAAATGGTATAAGGGTATATAATTTTTTTCCAAATAGCAAATCAATGTGCTCCTCCACATTTTATGAGGAACCCTCCCTTCCCCCAGGTTACATACCCTCCTCCTTAGGCTTCTGACTTATACTCAGGTCTGCCTGGACCTACTTCATACTGTTTAGCGGTGGGTTAGTAAACCAAAGCCATGTGGCTTTTATTACATTAGTTTTAATATGTGATAGGATATTCCTCTTTCTCAAAAAAATTTTGGCCAAAATTTTTAAAATCCAGAAGGATTCTATAATAGTCTTGAAATTATAGTGTGGAAACTATGCAGCTCTACACATATTTTGAATGGATCAAATACTATAGATTCATATTTGATCATGACAATTTTAAAAATAGATTAAAGTACATGCTTTTCTGATGTCTTCCTGCCCTTTACTTTTTCTTATATACACTCTTGATTCTATCTCTGTCTTCTTCCTAGTCGGGGAATAAAGCCATAAAATTTTATGTTTCATTCTGCATTTAACCTATAAAAGTTGTGTTTTCCGCTCTTCTCATTACCCATCTAGGAAAATATGCACAGATGTGCCTAGTGGGGACAAACAAGGATGGTCACTGCAGAATTGCTTATAAGATTGAAAAAGTGGAAATGATGTTCTTTCAGAAGGGAATGGCTACGTGGCACAGACGGACCTAGAAGGTATTGTGCTGACCGAACAAGGCAGAGAAAGACAGGCCATATGATTTCACTTATATGTGGAATCTAAAGAGCCACCACATAAATGAACAAACAAAACAGACACAGACTCCCAGGTACAGAGATAGACTATGTCTTGCCAGAGGGGAGTGGGTTGAGGGGCTGGATGAAAAAGGAGAAGTTAAAAAGTATAAATTGGCCCTGGATGGTGTGCTCAGTGCTTAGAGTGTCGGCCCACCCACTGAAAGGTTGTGGGTTTGATTCCTGGTCAAGGGCACGTACCTGGATTGCAGGTTTGATCCCTAATCCTAGTTGGGGCACATGTGGGAGGCAACCAATTAATGTGTCTCTTTCAGATCCATGTTTCTCTCTTCCTTTATTTTATTTTTTTTTTCAATTATAGTTTACTAGGGGCCTGGTGCACAAAAATTTGTGTACTCACTCGGGGATCCCTCAGCCTGGCCTGTGCCCTCTCACAGTCTGGGACCCCTCAGGGGATATCCACCTGCTGGCATGCCTGGCCAGCCTGGGTGAGGGGCTGATGACTGTTTGCAGGCTGGCCAAGCCCTCCAGTGGGCACCCTCACCCCATTAGGGTGTGGCAAGCCTGGGTGACAGGCTGAGGGCTGTTTTCAGGCTGCCTACAGTCCCTTCAGGGTTTGAGTCCCTACTGGGGTACCTGGCCATCCTGGGTGAGGGGCTGAGGGCTGTTTTCAGGCTTTCAGGCTGCCCACAGCTCCCATTGACCCAAGGTCCCAGTGAGGCTGGCTGGAAGCAGATTTCTGGGGTTTATTTACCTTATATAATTGAAACATTATTGCTTTGAGCCAAGGCCTAGGCAGGTAAGGAAGCCTCCTGTTTGTTTCAGCTCCATGGCTTCTATAATTGAAACATTGTTACTGTGAGCAGAGGCTCAGTCAGCCTTGGCAGGCAGTTGCAAGGGAAGCCTGCTGTTTACTCTAGCTCCAATGGCTGCTGGCCGCCATCTTGGCTGGGTTAATTTGCATACAGCCACTCTGATTGGCTGGTGGGTGTGGATTGGCTGGTGGATGTGGCTTAGGCATTCCGTAGAGATGGTTAATTTGCATATTACTCTTTTATTAGATTAGATATTCAATATTTTATATTACTTTCAGGTGTATAGCATAGTGGTCAAGATAATCATATACTGTTATTATAACTATTTTTAAGGGTGTAATATAGTATGTAAAGCCTTGGTCAGTGTCAGGAAGCATCTTTAAAGTTGCATAGTCATCTCTGGGGAGGGTCTGAGCCTGAGTGTGCAAAGGAAGCTGTGTTCTTATTTGTAATGCTTACATTTTTGTACAGATAATATATTCACACCTGTTTTTCTCACAAAATGAGTGAATAGTTTAAGAGCCATTCTCTTTGAAGGGATTATCAGCTCAAGGACTGCATTTCTCTTGCATGTGCCTTGGTGCCACAGGCCACTCGGTTCCTGGTGCGGGTGCTCAGCACACATTCAGCCCCCTCAGATGGCTGGGTTATTAGCACGGGCACTGGGCACCCAGGAAGATGTGCTGTGACTAAGTCCTGGCCCTCTAAGAGTCACAAAGACTTGCAGGGGCCATTGTAGATTAAGAAAAAAAAAGCCAAGCTCAGGGAATATTGGGGGCTTGACCAGGCACACGCAGAACCTAGGCTTCCCAACCCAGCATCCCACAAGAGCAGTTCTAAGCGTGCTAATTGCTGGGGACATGACCATCGGAGCTGGTTCATGGTTGTGGGTGGCAGTAGTCATTCACCCAAGGCACTAAGAGCCTCAAACTTGGGACCTGACCTTCACTATATTCTTGCATTTAAGAAAGCACAACTACCATTAACTGAGCATTTACTATGTGCCAGGCACTGTAGGTGCTTTGGACACATTCTCTTATTAAATTCTAACACAATCCACATGATAGGTGGTACTCCCTTCCCTATTTTAGAGATTATAAACATGAAGCTCAGAGAACTGAAGTAACTTGCCTAATGCTCCATGGTATGTAATGGAGCTTGCACTTGAAGTCAGACCATCTACTTAAAAGGTTGTGCCCCCATGCTCTTAGCTCTGTGATGGACTCCTGAATACTTCAGGTCAGGAAATTTTATTTGCAAACCAGAGCTGAGGCGGAGGTTTCTAGGCCTCGCTTTTCCTTGCAGCTCTCCCTGACCATGGCAGCACACAGAGGGCATGTTTCCACAGAACCTGCCTTCGAACACTCAAAAAACCCCAGGCAAGCCACAGATGATACTACTTATTGGGGACACAGAGGACTTAGTTACCAAAAAATAAAACTTACAACCTCCATCCTAGATGCCTGCCTTCTCATCCTCTTCCATAACCCCACTTACAAACAATCTGGATATTCAATTTAAAATGAATTAAGGCGGCAACTTCAGTGAGGAAGAATAGCAACTCCCACTTTTAAAAACTCAGTTAATGGACATCAACTTCCCCTCTAGTCCCTGAGAAGGTGACTTTCTGACGCATAAACTTCACACATCCTCCGTGGCCAGCGCCACCTCTGTGCTGTGACTCTGTCCCAGGGCTGCATATGTGTGCTGTGAGGTCAGCCCAGGGTGGGCAGCCGGCTGCCTGTTTCCCTCAAGGGGTTCCCTTATTGAACGAACTTACCTCCAGGAAGCCCCGCCCACTGACAGACTTCACTGACCAGTGGGAAAGCCAGGCCTTTTTTAAAAAAAATAACAATAATAACATTTGCCAGAACCAGTTTGGCTCAGTGGATAGAGCGTCGGCCTGCGGAATCAAGGGTCCCAGGTTTGATTCCGGTCAAGGGCATGTACCTTGGTTGCGGGCACATCCCCCGTGGGGGGTGTGCAGGAGGCAGCTGATCGATGTTTCTCTCTCATTGGTGTTTCTGACTCTCTGTCCCTCTCCCTTCCTCTCTGTAAAAAAATCAATAAAATATAGTTTTAAAAAATAATGTTTTTTGTTGTGGTAAAATATGCTGAAAACAAAATTAGCCATTTTAACCACTTTTTATGAGCACAGTTCCCTGGCACTCGGAACATTCACACTCGTGGGCGGCCACCACCACCACCCACCTCCAGGCCCACTTGGCCTCCCTGAGTGCTTTCACCCCACTCCCACCGTCTGTTCCACTGCTGCCCTTACGAGCGGATGACCATCTCCCCAGGTGCTTCTCCACTGTGACCAGAGACACTGTGTTTGTGAGTGAAGCCTGCAGCCTGGCCACATTGCGGACTCCTGAGTGGCCCACACTCTGATGGCTCCTGGGGCCTCCTTCCTGGCCCGCTTGGACCTCTTGCCCCAGGGCTCAGCATCTGCCGCAGGTGCGGCCCCGGGGCCTCCTCTGCCAGGCCCCACAGCCAGCCTCCCCACTCCTCTGGCTCTTCCAGGTCAGGAGACACTGGAACCACACACCCTGGGTTACCCAGCCTATTCAGCAGCTATGTGGCCCTGAGCGCTGACCACACCTCAGGAGCCTATTCATTCTCCACAAAATCGGGCCACAGATATCACACTGCGGGGAGGTTGTGAGGATTGGAAATGAGGCTTCTCAAAAGTCCACATCACATGCTGATGGTCACGTTCTCCCTGAGACTATCCTGACCTGCTGCTGTGTCCCCTCTCCAGTGTCCCTCTCCATCACTGTCCTTCTCCCTCATTTCCTTCTTCCCACAACGTTCTTCTCCACCGCCTCCTCACTCCAGTCTTCCATGGGAACCCAGTAAGTTTACATTATCTCAGGAAGTGGTAGAAACTAGGATTCTGGTGCTCTGTCATCTGGGCCCCGACATACTCCCGTGTTTCCCCCTTCCCTTTGGCTGAGTCTGGCCAAAAATGCCGTTTTGGATGTCACACTCCATAGTATGGAGTGTATAGAAGGAAGATCCCAAAAGCCAGTTTACAGCCTGGAAGGGGAGCCTGGCGTCTGGAAAACACACTCTTGTTCTGTTACTCGCCAAGGTTCAACAGACAAACGAGGGATGTCCTTTCCTGGCCTCCCCTTGGTGAGTGAGATAAGAAAGACAATCCCTTGACAGGTTTGAAGAATAAATCACTTATTTTTAAAAGTCAGTCAGGGGAAGAAGACCATCTGGAGGCTTTGAAAACCTCAGAACACAGGAAAGAGACTGAGTATACGAAACCAGACTAGAATGGCCTTCCACAGACGTCACTTGGCCCCATCTGTAACTTTAATTTTCTATCAAGGAAAGGAATCTCTGGGTGACGTCCCCTCCTTGGGGAGTACATGTCGGCACACTTGCATTATGTCATTTCTCTGCTCAGAAACCTCAACTGCAGCCCCAGGAGATAGGCCTCACTTCACTTCCGGATGTGACATCATTACTCTTTCACAAGCACTAACTTACAGGCACCCTGAACTAGTCTCACTGTTCCGTAAACAAACCCCGAGCATCACTTCTGAGTCTTTGTCCCTGCACCTGGCATGTCTGCCACCATCACCCCTTAAACAACACCCTTTCCAAGACCAGTCTCTGATGCCACCTTCTCCAAACCTGTCCTGGATCCCTTGGCTGCATGGAATCCACCCCTCTGGACTCCCCTGGCACTTGGGCCCTCCCTTTTTGCCTTTTATTTTGCAGAGGCAAGGATTAAGACCGATTATGTTATATTTTGTTATAAGGTACATAGATGTGTTTGTCTTTGGGATACACATCCCGGTCATGTACATACTTGTCTTCACTTCTGTGCTCAAAGATGAGCTCTTTGAAGGGCACATGTGTGTCTGCCCTCTGGTCTCCATCACTCGCCACCCTCTCTATGCCTGGAATGAGTGGGTACTCAATACGCCTTTGTCTGTTAAGCTTTACAAGTCAACACGCCTATTCTGAGCACACAGTCTGTGGACATAACCTCCTTTGCCATGTGTATCTTTGCAAACGCTGATAAGGGTGCCTAAACTCAGCAATGCAAGTACCCTCCATGAACAGCTGCCCTTTGCAGTGAAACCAGGGAGAGTGGAATGTCCACCCTTTTAAAGACTGAAGAGACAGTAGGTCTGGTGTCTGCTTTCAGATGCTATAGAATTGCCATGGCCTCACTTTCTACTTTAAGCAGCTGTTATCCTTAGCTCTGGCTATGCAACCTACAAGTGAAGCTCTGAGTTTTTAGAACCTTTCCCAATCTCCCAAAAAACTGTCAAGAAGCCATATTTCCAATTCTGTCTTTAAACACCTTGCCACACAGAGTGGCTTATGCCGCAAAAAGCATTTCACTGAAAGGTTGCAAAGACTTTAGAGCAGAATCAAGCTCATTAAATTCTTGGTATGTTTTAGGAAATCCTATGACTGTGGGCTGAAGTAGAAATCCTAGAACGCCTTCCGAAGTGAAAATCTGTTGCCAAAACATAATTTAAAACTGTGTTGCTATGACAGCCAATCTGTCATGTTTCATTCAGCCTAAGAATATCTAGACCCTGATGATTCTGAGAATAGGCTAAGTGGAACAGCCAGCTGTGATCTCCAGGGCCTGGGTAACCACTCCATTTCCTGCTCTTAATGCACTGTTTTCTGCGGATCTCAAAATTCCTGACATCTGCCTCTGAATGTCATTATGGCTTTCAAACAGTCATGTCTTGTGGGTGTGTATATGTATATGTGTGTGAGAATCCCCAAAATATGTGTTCAACTTGGGTCTCAGGAGTGTGGGGGACTGTGGAGAAGAACGGAAGAGAATACAGTGAGAGTTTTGGAAAGTGAGAAACAGATGTAACAACAGAGAGCAGCCCTCAGGTAACACGAAGCACAGGTGTAGAGGATGGAGTTAGCCTGAAGCTCTAGAACTTCTAGGAGCTGAAGAAGAGGCAGCCACCCATCCTATCCAGGGAACTAGGCAGGTATGAGAAGCACAGATGGTCTTAATGAGACACCTGGTCTCAGGAGATCCTAACTAGGAGCAACAAACTTAGGTCAGACCAGTGGGTCTCCATCAGGAGACAGGTAGATGGGAAAAGGACTCAGAGAGGGACTAAGAAGCAAAGCTTGTATAGATGCTTCAAGCTGCTGAGAAATCTAGCCAGTGGGAAGGCTATAAAAGTCTCCAAACTGGGGTGTACTGTTTGCCTCTTTGGCTTATATTCAATAAGTAATTTAACCGATTCTAGTCAATAAGTCATAAGATCTCCTTTTCCCTCTTTAAAATCCTTTGCGGCCCACTATTAATCAAGGATGTTTTAAAAATTAACCTCTGTTGAGTCATGGGTTTCAAGATAACTGTTGACAACCTCTCACCCAGTGAAGGCAAACCCTCAGCAACTCCTCACAAGTGGCCAGTCAGCCTCCACGGCAAGATGTTCTGCCTGTGCCTGCCATCCAACCCACTGTGATGTTTTGCTTTGTTTTTCCCATCACAAATACCTAATCCAAAGGTAAATATATCTGTGTACCTTATAACAAAATATAAATGGTTTTAACTCTTGTTTCTGGAATCATACCAAATAAAGTCATGCCGAGAGTTTGTGCACAGTGTCCTATCTTCTCTAATCCTTCCCTACCCCAGGGTAAACGTTTCAGATCCCCAGATCATTTCTCACATTACATTTTTTCCAGATCCCTCATGGTCTGACCTCTCCAATCATCATGGTCTAGAATCCTCCAAAACGTCCATCCTAACGTAGTTTCCAGAGTGGAGCGCTATACTTTAGGGTTGGTCTGACCAGGACTGTAAAAGCTCAAACCTTATGTGTGAGCCAAAAAGAAATATGGATAAGAGCTGGGAAGTCCTATAAGACCAGCTTTTACTAGGGTTGGACAGGCCTCGAGAGGTCTTACTGGGCTGCAGAGGAAACATCTGCAGGTGTAGTAGGGTATTTGAGATGCTATGCCCAAGGGAGATTGGGCAAAAGCACAGGACAGTCAGGCACTTGATGACTCACTTACACTTAGAGTGCAGGACAGTGCTACAGTCCTGAGTGGGGACTAGAGACTAGGTAGGGTAGACACAGGTGACAGTCAGGAGAAGAAAGCCAAACAAGAACATCAATCCATGCTATGGACTAGGGAGCACAGGTGGAGTGCAGAGAGCTATGAACTAGTGATGAGCTGGTCCCTATCCCATGCACAGGACTGTGTGAAATGGTAGTGATCATCAAATTCTAAGCCTAACCCCTAGCTGGTTTGCTGAGTGGATAAAGTGCCAACTCACACACTGAACGGTGGCAGATTTGATTCTGGTCAAGGGCACATACTTCAGTTGCAGGTTGGATCTCCAGCCCTGGTCAGGGCATGTGCAGGAGTCAACCAATCGATGTGTCTTTCTCACACTGATGTTTATCTCTCACTTTGTCTCTCCCTCTCCCTTCCTCTTTCTCTAAAAATCGATGGAAAAATATTCCCAGGTGAGGATTAACAACAAAAAAATCCAAGCTTAAGAAACTGCTGGAGCCATGTATTTAAAGCCATTGTATTTAAACCATTCAAATATTTCTCAAGTAGGCCAAGCATTGTGGCTGAAAGAAACCTACGAATGATAGACAACAGCAGTCTTCACTATGAGGTGCATGAAAGGCAGGCAGGCAGACATGATGCCCTCTAAAGAACCTCATTCACAGAGCACTGGAATTGTGCTCCAGGAACACACTTCTCCAACAATCTAAACTAATAAAAGTGAAATAGTAAAATTAACCGTTTCTTCGGGATGGGGTAAGCCACGCCCACCAGCCAATCAGAGTGGCTGTATGTAAATTAGCCCAGCCAAGATGGAGGCTGGGTGCCGGGTGCTGTGTGGGTGGGCGGAGCCCAAGGGCCAGGTGGCGGTGGCGGGTGCTGTGTGTGGGTGGGCGGAGCCGATAGGCCGGGTGGTGGGTGCTGTGTGTGGGTGGGTGGGGCACCATGTGTGGGTGGCGGTGGTGTGTGTGGGGTGGGCGGCCGCTATGGGTGGGTGGCAGGCTGCAGGCCAAAGGTTGGGCAGGAATAGGCTGAGCTGAGGGACTCCTGAGTGCACAATATATTGTGCATTGGGCTCCTAGTGTGATATAAATGATGCTCCTGGAATTCTGCATCTACCCATAGGGAAAGAGACTACTTTGTTCACTGTGCATCCTCTCTTTCTATTAAGGTAGGAACAAAGGTTATATAACAGATAGAAGTAGAAAACAACAAATAGCAAGATGGTAGATTTAAAGCCAACTGTTAAATATGAATGAACTAAATACTCATTAAAAAGATAGGCATAAGCAAACTGGATATAAAACTAAGATCCAACTATATGCTATATACAAGAAATGAACTTTAAATACAGGCACAAACAGTGTGAAAGTAAAAGGATGGGAAAGATATATAGGTATATCATGGAAACACTCAGCATAAGAAATTTGGCCATATTGACAGTAGGAAAAGTAGACTTGAGGACATGAAGTATTACTCAAGAAAACAGAGGACATTTCACCAACCCCCTCTCAGTTGAAGACATTATAATCATAAGTGTTTTCACCACTAAAAACAAAAAAATATGTATGTAGTAAACTTAGGAAACATTTATTTAGCACTCATTTATTTAGCACTGTAGGCATTAGAAAGATAAATGAAACAGTCACTTCCCCCAAAGAAATTCCATCTTGTAAAGAAGAACAAGTATTATAGACATAGAAAAGTCTTGGACAAAATCCAACACCCATTCATGATAAAAACTCTCAGCAAGTGGGAATAGAGGGATCATACTTCAACATAATAAAGGCCACATATGACAAACCTGCAGTCAATATCATATTCAGTGGGCAAAACCTAAAAGTGTTTCCCTTAAGATCAGGAACAAGACAGGGATGTCTGTTTTCACCACTCTTATTCAACACAGCACACAGTGATCAAACAAAAAGAAATAAAAGGCATCCAAATTGGAAAAGAAGAAGTAAAACTGTGATTATTCGCAGATGACATGATATTGTACTTAAAAACAACAACAACTGACAACTCCACACAAAAACTGCTAGATTAAATATATGAATTTGGCAAAGTGGCAGGATACAAAAATAACACCCAGAAATCAATGACATTTTTATATACCAATAATGAACTTTCAGAAAGAGAAACTAAAAAAGACAATCCCACTTACCATTGCAAAGAAAGAAATTAGATACCTGGGAATAAACTTAACCACAGAGGTAAAAGATCTGTACTCAGAAAACTACAGGACATTGGAAAAGGAAATAGAGGAAGATATAAACAAGTGGAAACATACGCCTTGTTCATGGATTGGAAGAATTAACACCATTAAAATGTCCATACTACCCAAAGCAATCTACAGATTCAATGCAATCCCTATTAAAATACCAATGGAATTTTTCACAGAACTAGAATAAACATTCCAAAAATTTATATGGAACAAAAAAGACCCTTAATAGCCAAAAAATATCTTGAGAAAGAAGAACAAAGTTGTAGGGATCAAAATACTAGATATCAAACTATATTACACAGCCACTGTAATCAAAACAGTCTGATACTGGCACAAGAACAGGCATATAGACAAGTGGAACAGAATAGAGACCCCAGAAATCGACCCATGCCAATATGCTCAATTAATATTTGATTAAGAGGTGAGAACATACAATAGAGTCAAGACAGTCTCTTCAATAAATGATGTTGGGAAAATTAGACAGGTACATGTAAAAAAATGAAATTAGGACATGAACTTACACCACGCACAAGAATAAACTCAAAAATAGAGAAAATAATTAAATGTAAGTCGCAAAACCAAAAAATCCTAGAAGAAAACATAGGCAGTAAAATCTCAGACATCTCACTTAGCAGTATTTTCACCACTACATCTCCTAGGGCAAGGGAAGCAAAGCAAAAAATTAACAAATGGGACTACATCAGACTAAAAAGCTTCTACACAGCAAAAGAAACCATCAACAAAAATGAAAAGGGAACTTACTATGTGGGAAAACATAATCACCAATGATACATCTGATTAGGGGTCAGTTTCCAAAATATAGTAAGAACTCATACAACTCAACACTAGGAAGATAATCCATTTGAAAAATGGCCAAAGAACTTGAATAGACACTTCTTCAAAGAGGACACACAGATGGCCAATAGACATGAAAAAAATGCTCATCACTAATCAACAGAGAGATGCAAATTAAAACTACAATGAGGTTATTACCTCACATCTGCCAGTATGACAATCATCAATAAATCAACAAACAAGTACTGATGAGAAAAGGAAACCTTAGTACACTGCTGGTGGGAATGCAGACTGGTGCAGCCACTGTGGAAAACAGTATGGAGTTTCCTCAAAAGATTAAAAATGGACTTGCCACTTGACCCAGTGATCCCACTCTGGGAATATATCCTAAGAATCCTGAAACACCAATCAGAGAGAATATTTGCAGTCCTATGTTTATAACAGTGTTATTTATAATAGCTAAGATCTGGAAACAGCCCAAGTGTCCATCAGTAATTGAGTAGATAAAAAAGCTGTGGTAGACTTACACAATGGAATGCTGTGCAAAAAAGAAGGAACTCTTACCCTTTGAGACAACATGGAGGAACTCTTACCCTTTGAGACAGCATTGAGGAACATGGAGAGTATTATACTAAGCAAAATAAGCCAGTTAGAGAAAGACAAGTATCATATGGTCTCACTTAGATGTCGAATCTAAGTGAACAAATCAACTGACAAACGAATTATGTCTTGAGGTATGAATGCATGGAACAGAATAACAGATCTCAAAGTGGGGGGGGGGGATGGTGAGACAGGAAGAGACTAATCAAAGAACATATATGCATATTTGCATAATCCATGAACACAGACAATAGTATGGGGAAGGCCTGGGTTGGAGCAGGGATTGGGTGGATGGCAGCAAAAAGGAGAAAATGAGAAACATCTATAATGCTGTTAATAATAATAAATAAACTTTCACTAAGGAAAAAAAGAAGTATTTAAAGATTTTCATAGTACAGTATTAGCAGCAAAGAAAGATACTTCAACATCCTGGTCTTCATATCAGCTGATGTGATATTTCCCACCTGTTTTCCATGTTCACCCAGAAAAGAAATCTTTGAAAGATCACTGTTTTATTATGGAAATTTCCAAACAAACATAAAATTAGTGAAATTAGTATAGTGAACCTCCATATACTCATCATTATCCACTTTCAACAGTTCCCAGCATTTTTCCTCTCTTGTTTCATCTAATCACTGGCCCTTCCCCAACTACTTTTTGGAAGAGGATTTTAGAAGGAATCCCAGATATCACATCATCTCACCTGTGAATACTTTCATAAGCTTCTCTAGCTGCAAGGTCACTTCAAAAAAGCATAACCACTATTCCCTTATCTCACTCAAAATTCACCATAATTCCTTAATATTAGTTAATACCCAGTATAATAATTGCCTCGGATTATTTTTTATATTTGACTTGTTCAAATAAGGCCCATATTTTGCCATTTGGTTGTTATAACTCCCAAATCTCTTTTATGGTATAATAATCTTTCTTCCTTACTCTTTAAACCATTGATTTCTTAAGATAAACTGGGTTATTTATGCTATAGAATAATCAAAAAATAACTTTTTCTGATATAAAAATCTCTTCCAGAGGTGATTATTACCACTACATAAAGAACAGTAATATGGAAGTTTGGAAGTGATTTCTCTAATACATACTCTGTTTCAAAATACTCCAAAGACATCTCATTGCCCCAAAAGATTTATAAACCTATATAAGACAATTTGAACTCCATTAGAATCCAGGGACCCCCATTAGAATCATCAAGAGCAAAGACTTATTTCAAGTCAACTTCAAGTGAAATTCAATCTCCATTTCAAAAGCACTAACAAGACACATAGGGTCTATCAATCTCATATGACAGATACAATCCAGAAAAATAACTAAAATGGAGAAAAGAGGGCCCCCGAGGTCTGAAGGAAAAGAATGTTGCCAAGTCATAAGTAACTGCTTGTTTTCTTCTAACCTCAAGGCCTGCTGGGGCACATGGGAGCCATCACGGAATGCAGGTGTGCACACCCAGGGCCTCCACGTGTTCAAACACAGCCAAGCAAGTGAAATCACAACACTGTTCAAATATGCTTAATACAAAATAATCAGAGCTTGGAGGAGGTACTCACGAAGAGTGTGTGGCTCAAGGCACCTGAGGTGAGTCTGCCAGGGAGCCATTTCCAACGCTTGCCTACAGCAAACCCAAACTGTGTTCTCTCTTAGAGAGCTTGGAAAGCCAAAATCTTAGGGGGAAAAGGTTAGAAAAGCCCCGGGCACGGAGGAGAAGAATACAACAAAAGGAAAGAAAGAGAAAGTGTGACATGACTGCCTTTCCTCAGCAGTTTTTGCTCGCTCCCCTCCAGTCCTTTTAGGAATGACCATACTTGACATCCTCAGTAGGACATATCAGTGAGTTAAAATGAACCAATTCCAGTTTTTCATTAGCTATCTGTTTTCCTGCTCTTTTCCAGGACTGCACTTGGCTACCACAGAGAAACAGACACACAGATCAATGGAACAGAATAGAAAGCCAAGCTATAAAACTACATGTACTGTATATAGACAGATAATTTTCAACAAAAGAGCCAAAAACACACAATGGAGTAAAAACAGTCTTTTCAATAAATGATGCTAGGAAAACTGGAAAGCCACATGCAAATGAATGAAACTGGATTACAGTTTGTCCCCATGTACAAAAATTAACTCAAAATGGATCAAAGACCTAAATATAAGACCCGAAACAATCTACATTAATACAAGGATAATATGCTAATTAAGGTGGATGTCTTCCAGACGACCTTCCGGACAAAGCTACAGCGGCTGCGAGGGCCAAAGCTCAGGCAGTCATGGGTGGCTGCAAAGGGCCAAGGCGTGGCTGTGAAGAGCCCAGGCTCAGGCTGGCAGTGGCAGAGCAGCGGGATAATGGGGGCGGCACCTTCCCCTGATCTGTCAGGTCACATCCCGCAGAGGGAGGCCAGACTTCAGCTTAGGTTGGGGCCATGGCAAAGGCAGTTAGGAGCAATCAGGCCAGCAGGGGAGCAAGTTAGGGGCGATCAGGCCAGTAGGGGGACAAGGTAGGGGTAATCAGGCCAGCAGGCAGAGGCAGTTAGGGGTGATCAGGCAGGCAGGCAGAGGGGTTAGGAATGATCAGGCAGGCAGAGGGGTCAGAGGTGATCAGGCAAGCAGACAGGGATTGGGCCTAAACCGACAGTCGGACATCCCCTGAGGGGTCCCTGGTTGGAGAGGATGCAGGCCAGGCTGAGGAACTCCCCCCCCCCCATGTACAAATCAAATTTTATGCACCAGGCCTCTAGTCTTATATAATAAAGACCTAATATGCTAATTAGACCAAACAGCCGAACGCCCATCCAGATGACCTTCCAGACGACTGTCCAGATGACCTTCCGGATGAAGCTGGGGCTGCAAGGGCTGAGGCAGCCTGGGCTATGAGGGCCAAGGCAGCCAGGACTGTGAGGGCCAAGGCAGCCGGGGCTGCGAGGGCCAAACCCTTGCATGAATTTCATGCATCAGGCCTCTAGTAAGTTCCATAAAAGAAAATATAGGTACCTGTGTGAACCATGCCAGAAACACCAGACAGCCAAAGCTAATTAGAGCACAGAGGCTTTGCTGTTAGTATGCCAGATGGCCAAGGCCACTCTGAACATGGAAATCTTAACCAGAAATATCCAAAGACTACATAGCTGCAAGGCCACAGCAATCTCACGGTATGCTGTGCCCTTCTATAGCCAAATGATTGACATCATTGTGGCAACTAGCCTCCTTTGTCTTAGTAGTATTAAAAGTATATTACCAAGGCTAGAGAGCTCAGAAGGAACTGAGAGCCGGTATTGCTATGATGTAAGGCTAAGAGCTCATAGAGAGCTCAGATATAGCTGCCATGTTAATCAGCCAGTGTGCTGGGAGAGAAGCTCGGAGATAGTTACTATGTGAGGCTCCAGAGACCAGCCAGTGGGCTGGGCAGAAGAGTTTGTTGGAGAAGCTGAGGTAGGTACAGAAGATGTAGCTCCTATATAAGGCTGGAGAGGTTGAAGAAGCTGCTGAGGCAGACAATTCAGGTGCCACTACATGAGGCAGTGAGTCTAGGGGGCAGTGTGCATCTGCTCAGATAATAGCTGTGGGTACAGAGACTGCTACTACTGTGTGGGAAAGATATATACTTACCAGCCAGTGTACAGCTATCTACATGGGATTGCTGTGAAGGACTGTTTTATCTGATGGCAATATGGCCACCAGCTTCTACAATAAAGATTCATTCTTATACACTCACAACTTCTCAAGGCGTCTCCTTCTAAGACCAGGTGTCCAAGAAGTTCCAACCCTAGACAGAGGGGCTCAGACCCAACAGTTAGCACAGTGGGCAGGATGTGAGAAGGAGCCTGTCCTGGTACTTGGCATAGTCGAGGAGAATTTAGAAGAATATAAGGACTCAGAACAACTCAGAGCAACAGTGCTCTTGCTGTCTCTGACAGTACCAAACTTATAGACATTTTATGAATTTGACCCCAAACACAAGGAAAGTAAAGGCAAAAATAAATGAATGGGACTATGTCAAACTAAAAAGCTTCTGTACAACAAAAGAAAGAGACAACAAAACAAACAGGCAACCAACCAGATGGAAGATGATATTTGCAAACAGTAGTTCTGACAAAGGTTTAATTTCCAAATATATAAAGAACTTATAAAACTCAACACCAAACAAATAAGCCAATCAAAAAGTGGGCAGAGGACCTGAAAATACACCTCTCCCAAGAAGACATAGGAACAGCCAATAGATACATGAAAAGTTGTTCAACCTCACTGACAATTAGGGAAATGCAAACCAAAACGACAATGAGGTACCACCTCACACCTGTTAGCGTGGCCATTATCAACAAGACAAGCAATAACAAGTGATGGAGAGCTTGTGGAAAAAAGAGAACCCTCATTCACTGCTGTGAAATTATAGCCTGAAGCAACCACTATGGAAAGCAGTCTGGCAATTCCTCAAAATATTAAGAATAGAGCTACCATATGACCCTACAATCCCACTCCTGGGTATATACATGAAAAACTTAAAATCATGTCTTTGCAAAGATATATGCACCCCCATGTTCATTGCATCATTATTCACGGTGGCGAAGACATGGAAACAACCAAAATGTCCCTCGATAGAGGACTGGATAAAGAAGGTGTGGCACATATACACAATGGGATACTAGTCAGCCGTAAGAAAGGATGAAATAGCGCCATTTGCAACAACATGGATGGACCTTGAGAACATTATATTAAGTGAAATAAGTCAGACAGAAAAAGCTAAGAACCATATGATTTCACTCATTTGTGGGATATGAAACTGAAACTCATGAACACAAACAGCAGTGTGGTGGTTGCCAGAGGGAAGAGGGTATAGGGAAAAGGGAGTCCTAATATATGGTGACAGGATATTTGACTTTGGGTGGTGGGCACATGGTACAATATACAGATCTTATAACATAGGAACTCACACAAGAAACCTATATGTTCATGTTGACCAAAGTCATCCACATCAATTTAATAAAAAAATTTTTTTAAAGAACAAGTTGAAAACAAACAAACAAACAAAACTTGCCTCTTCAATAAGAGAGGTTGAATAATCTCAGTAACCTCCCTCTGGAATTCCTTTTTGGGGAACTGTAGGTAGAGCACAGGAGGTTTATCTCGGTGCAGTGGCTGATGCAATGCTGTGAGCACACTCCAGCAGTTCAGATCTTTCTGGCAAACCAGGAAGATGGCAACGCGCGCCTGAGCCCCTCCTAGAGCCACCTACACAGTACCCCGACCTTTATGCTCATTGGCTCCCTAATAAGACATTCTATGATTGGCCACCTCCATTATATAAACTGCTGTACTTCCTCAATAAAATTAGACCTGCGTCACAGAACCTGGTCTCTGGAGTTGTGCATGCAAGCGTCCTAGCACTAAGGGCTCCATTGTCCTCACCCCTGGGAGACTCCCTGCTTCAGGGAACATAATTTATATCGACAGCTGAGTCTTAACATTCACCCAAGTCACCTGATCTGTCTCCCTGCAGGAGACATTCTGCACAGGAGTCCTGGAGCAGTGCAGTGGAAAGTATCCAGGTATTCTGTTCTTTGAGCATCACTTCATCGCTGGAGCAACAATTGTGTAGTTCAGTCATCCCCTAACATAGCTGGCTCTGATGTAACAGCTCTTATTCCAATGGACATATTCCAACATCCAAAATGAGAGGACAGATAGGGTTCTATCACATGCAGCTTCTTTGACACACACCCAAAAGAAAACAAGAACAGCTCTGCAGCCAGCCACCTGACTGACCTCAACGAGTGTGATAGGTAATCTTCTGTGTCAACTTGACTGGGTTAAGGGACGCCCAGGTTGCTGGTAAAACATTTCTGCGTGTGTTTGTGAGGGTGTTTCTAGAAAAGATCAGTATTTGAATCAGCAGACTGACTAAAGATCTACTCTCACAACTGTGGGCAAGCCTGATCCAATCCTTTGAGGGGCCATAGAACAAAAAGATGAAGGAAGGGCGAGTTCTCACTCTCTACTGGAGCTGGGACACCCACACCCACTTCTCTTACCCTCAGACATTAGCTCTTTTGGTTCTTGGTCTTCAAACTCAGACCAGGACGTATACATTGGTCCCTTCAATTCTCAGACCTTCAGGCTCAGATGCAACTTAAGTAAGGTGACCAGATTTAAAGCGGTACACCATTGACGGGGGGCGGGGGGGCGATCCTTTTTTTTCTTTTTTCCTTTTTTTTTTGTTATTACTTAAAATATTACAAAGAGTAATCGGGACTTTTTTTAAATGCCATGGGACGCGGGACAAACTGTTAAAAATTGGGACTGTCCCGCCAAAAGTGGGACGTCTGGTCACCTTAAACTTACACCATCACCTCTCCTAGGTCTAGGGCCTTTGGGTTGGACTGAACTACACCACCAGCTTTCCTCCAGCTTGCAGACAGCAGATTGTAGACTTTCTTTAGAAATATAGAAATTTTTAGAAATACAAAATTTAGAACTATTTCTATTTCTGTTTCTTTGAAGAACCTATAATAGAGAACCCTGACTGATACAGCAAGGATCCAGGCCAACTGGGACGATCCATCTAAAGAATGACTCTAAAGTTCAACCTGAGAGTGTTGCCTAAACAGAATCTCTGCCCAACTCTGAGTTTTATTTTTGCACCCTGTCGTGTTAGACAAAATACCGAACCTGCCTCTGCTAAACTTGAGGCCACTGATGAGTTGGGAGAGCTGTGAGGTGCTCTGATGAATGACTTCCACAGAAACATAGTTGTGAGGAGGAAGTGAGACAGCTGCCTCAGCTTTAGTGGCTCTATTATTTTCTATCATTTTCCCTTGAGGCCCGAGTCCTGGCATTGATGGATGACACCTACATGCCCAATGCTGGTTAGTGTCCATGGGATTCAAGCCCACTCTGCCCCTCTCTGCCACAGATTTTCTCTATCACTGTCAACCACATGACATTTAACACCACAGTGACCCACAAAGACCCCTCTCACCTTTCCTGGCACCACAGTACTGATTTTTACCCCTTCTCCATTGGTCCATAAGACAAACATGCCTCGAGACTGATCCCATTCAGACAATCCAACACCATTTGATGCTGAGCTAGCTGGTAACCTTTACCTCTTGAAGCTGTTCCTTTATATTTAAAATAGGAGTAATGATGCCAGTCTGATAGACTTGGGGGGATATCGAACATGAAAATATATGTGGAAGGTCTTTGAAAATTATAAAATGCTATACAAAAGCAAGCTAAATAAAGTGGGATGGAGTAAGGCTGTATTCTGCAGGACACAATCAGAGAAAAAGCTAGACAGGGAAATGATTTTCTGTCTTTGATCTGGCTCCTGAAATTTCTTTTTGTAAGGAGTAGATGAAAGATGGAGAGTATTAGAAAGCAGTCTTGGAATATAAAATGGGAAAGCAATAATGTTTAATAGTTATGTTCAT
>PVJC01030242.1:0-21326 GCA_004026665.1 Murina feae | reverse complement strand
GGAGGAGAGGGAAGGGTCGTGGGGAGGAGAGGGAAGGGTCGTGGGGAGGAGAGGGAAGGGTCAGAAAAGTGGCTGCGACATAACTCAAAGGCGGAGGCCGGCCTCGTGCTCAGGGGCTGAGCGTCAACCTAGGAAGCAGGGGTCGGGGTTCAATTCCTGGTCAGGGCACAGGCCCACTGTGGGCTGCATGCCCAGTGGGGGGCATGCAGGAGGCGGCGGATCCAGGATTCTCCCTCTCCCTCTCCCTCTCCCTCTCCCTCTCCCTCTCCCTCTCCTTTCCTCCCGAGTGTGACTGGGACTGAAGCGCCAGACACCGCCCCCCCATAGGAGGCCGGAGGCTCCTTACTTTCGCTGCGCATCCTGTCGAAGTAGGAGAGCTTGGAGGCCGCATAGATGGCCCCGGGCGTCTGCAGGGCGCCCACCACGGCGTCCATCAGCAGGGCGTGTGTCAGCGCCTGCTGCACGTACTGCGGGTCCTGTGGGGACACGGCGCTGAGGCTCCTCTCGGCGCCCACAGGGAGCTGGCCTCGGGGCTGCCCGCACGCCTCGTCCCTCCCAGTTAGGCTGCACCGACCGCTGCCCCGGCCAGAGGGGAGCTCCAGCCTGCGGGCCACACGATCACATCCCCCTTTGCACCCCGAATGGAGATGCGCACTCCACACCGTGGCCGGAGCCCCTCCCGGGACGGGGACACCCCTCCCCAATAACAGCCCCCCCCCCAGTTCCAGTCAAGGCCTGCACCCTGCACTGCCTGCACCACGGTGGGAGCTGCCGCCGCCTCGGGTGCTCTTCCCCGTGGGAGGCCCTGCTCAGGCTCTGGCCGTTCTGTGACGGTTTTCCTGTCTCATCTGCCATGGGGACCACACACGCCACCCCCCCATCCTCCATCTCGCCGCTGTCCCTGGGCTCTGGGATGTGACATAACAAAGCCACCCATGTGGCCCGAAGATAATGCAGGGGCAGAAACAGGCGCATGAGGCTGACACGGGAAGGAATCGGGGTGTCTGCCCAAACCCGCCACCTGTAGGTGGGCCAAAGGCACGTGCCCCGGCACCCACCGGCCCTGCCAGGCCAGCCCCATCCTACTCCCTGGGCGTCCCCAGACGGCGACGTGGGAAGGGAGCGTCCGCCCACAGGCCTCTGACAGACCGGCCTCTTCGCTGTGTCCCGGCCAGACCTCATCCCGACTCTGCTGCTGAGGCTAAGGGCCCAGCGTCCTCCTGGGGACACGCGACCCCCCACGGCCTGGCCACCGCCGCTCCTGACCTTGTGGTCGTCCGCCAGCACCTTCCCGGCCCACATCTCCTTCACCATCAGGTGCCACAGGTCGCACTCCGCCTTCAGGTTCGCCTCGAAGACCTCCTTCCTGGCCGCCGACCTGATCTTCAGCGTGGGGATGCGGAGCAGCAGGAAGGCCACCGTGGTGCTCCTGACCTCCTGCGGGGGGCCGGGCGGGACCAGGGGTGGGCGGTGAGGGGCGGCAGCGCCCAGAGTCCACGCTGTGCCCGGTCTGGGCGGAGGGGGAGGGAAGGGGGGTGCTCGGCTGGTTGGAGCATCACCTCCTGCCCCAGAGGTCAGAGGTTGGAGTCTCTCTTGGGGCACATACCTAGCTTAGGGGTTTGACCCCCCAGTGGGGGTGCGTGCAGGAGGCAGCCGACCTATGTGTCTCTCTCACATTGATGTTTCTCTCTCTCCCTTCCTCTCCCTAAAAAAATCAATTAAAAAAACATTCTCAAATGAGGATTTAAAAAACAACACCACAATGTAAAAACGTGGCTCAGTGGTTGAGCGTCAACCTAGGAACCAGGAGGTCACGGATCGAATCCCAGTCAGGGCACATGCCCGGGTTGTGGGTTCGATCCCCAGCCCAGTAGGGGGCATCGAGGAGGCAGCTGATCCATGGTTCCCTCTCATCATTGATGCTTCTCTCCTCTCCCTTCCTCTCTGAAGTAAATAAAAATATTTTTTTTTAAATAATGAAAATAAAGACCATGCTGTCTCCGTCCACACTCACCCTGAGGGACCTGCCAGGGCACTGGGCTACGGCCCTGACATATGGCAGCATGGGGTGGGGGTGGGGTGCACCCAGAGAGCACTGAGCCTGGGGGCTGTGGGAGGGGGGTCCCCGCAGGACAGCGAAGGCCCTGAGATGACCCTGGTCCCAGGCAGAGGAGGGCAGGGTCTCAGACATGGAGAAACCAAGCTGGTGGGCATCCCCGGCTCAGTGTCCTCCTGGGGGTGTCGGCAGCTCAGCCCCGGCCTCGTGCTCAGCATTGACACTAGAGGGGGTTCCTCTCGCCCTGACTCTCGGGGGAAGCGGGCAAAGCCGTGGGGGGACTAGAGGGACGCACGAGGGGCCTGTGGTCCGGCCGCCACCGCAGAGCAGAACCCGCGTGGGAAGGGCCGCGGGAGCCCACCTGGATGTTGCGGAAGGTGGCGATCTCCTCGTAGCCCGGCCGGCCCTCTGTCAGCAGGAACAGCCGCTTCTGCGTCATGGCGATCTTGCCCACGCCGCGGCTCGTCTTCACCGAGCCCGACAGCTTGTACACGCGCTCATTCTTGTACAGGTGCTCCGTCACCGCCGCCGGCAGGCTCACCTCCTGCGCCTGGGCCTCCGTCTCCTTCCAGCAGGTGTAGAAGTCTCGGAACGTCTCGGGGTCGATCAGCTTCTGCTGCCCTGAGGGGGGCAAGGAAAGCATTACCCAGCCCGGGCAGCAGGTGGCGCCAGGACTCGCCACCTGGATGGCAAACGCCTGGGAGTGATTCCCCCCTCCCTTCCCCTGTGTGCCCCCCACCACCACCCCCAGCCACTGACCAGGGACAGGTAATCAGTGACTGAGGACACCCGGGGGACACAGGACAAGAGCACTCGATGGCGGCAGAGGTACGTGTGGCCACGAGCACTGGTGGCAGAGCCAGATCTTGGCGACCCTCCCACGCCCCTGATCACGCCGTGCCTGACGCCAGCCATGTCAGTGCTTCTGGGTCATGCAAGCAAATAAGTTACTTCTATTATTTGTGACCAAGGTGGTCGTGACAGACGCGGCGACCTTCACAAATGTCCAGTACAGCCCAGCGGGCATGGTGCAGTGGCTGAGCGTCAACCTGTGGCCCAGGAGGTCAGGGCACATGCCACTGGGGGGTGGAACATGAGGCAGCTCATCAGTGATGCTCTCTCAGCATTGATGTTTCTCTCTCTCCCTTCCCCTTCCTCTCTGAAATCAATAAAAATATATATATTTCTAAAAAGGGATATTTAAAAAATAACATCCAGTGCGCATGCCCAGCTTCACACTGTTTGGCAGTGTGACTGCAGGCAGCTGTGGGAGGGGCCGTTCCATCATCTGTAAGTGGATGTGGGCCCCCCCCCCGCACCCCAGCACAGCTGTGAGGGAGTCCAGCCTTTCCACCTCCTGCCGTGGCTCTGTTCTGCCTCTGGGCCGGGCCCCACCCGCGTCTGTCCCCTGCCTGCCTGTGTGCAGCAGCCACCCCCCTGCCCTTCCCCCCTCCCCTCGCCCCTGCAGCCAGCAGCTCCTGCGTGGCCCTGCCCTGGCTCCCAGCTGCCCCACTCGCCCAGAATTGCTTTTCTAAGATGCCAGTAGGGGCTCCGCCCCACTCAAACACTTCAGGGCTCCTCGGCCACACCAGGCCCCAAATTCCTCCCGACAGGGCACTCGTCCCCTCCACGCCCGTCCCACTCACGCAGCGTGGGGTCACGGGCCCCTGCACACGCTCGGACCAGGAAGCTCCTGCCCGTCCTTCAAAGCTCCCTGACCAGCCGTCATCCTGGCCCGTCGGGTCTGACGGCGCTCCCTGCGCCCCACACCACACAGGCCACGGGACCTCCCCACTGCGGCAGGAGGCAGCACTATGATCCGGTTCACTCACAAGCGGGGAGACGGAGGCGGGCAGGAGCCCTTCCTGGCAGTAAGGTGCTGCCGGGGCCGGGCAGGCAGCCCCCGGCTCTGTGTTCCGGGTCTGCCCTCACTGGCACCTGCTCTGGAGCGGGGAACCGAGGCCTGTCCCAGCCTGGCGTGCGGCACAGCGGCTGGGGTTCCGTGACAGTCAGCGGGCGGTTACCCGGGGACTGATGTCACGGCCGCAGCTGAGTTTGGTCCAACTCAGCGGCACAGCAGCTGTCAGCACAGCAGCTGTCTTCGAGGCGGGGCGGCCAGGGAAAGGGAGGCCATGTGGGGGGGGGGAGGGGACTGTCAGAATTAGGACCTGGGAGTCAGGCCCCAGGCGCAGGCCTCAGACTGTTCAGAGACCCTCCACCAGGGGGCGCTCACCCCACTCACGGGTCTGCTGAGCATGGCTGGGGCACATGCCTTTTTTAAAAATATATTTTAATTGATTTCAGAGAGGAAGGGAGAGGGAGACAGAGATAGAAACATCCACTATGAGCGAGAATCACTGATCAGCTGCCTCCTGCACAACACGTAACCTGGCCTGTGCCCTCAACCAGAATCGAACCGGGACCCTTCAGTCCACAGGCCGATGCCCTATCCACTGAGCCACACCAGCCGGGGCTCATGAGTTTTTTAATAAAATCTTGGCTGTATTCTTACTCACACCAGTTCATTCCAAGATGATGATACTCAACCCTGGCTCAGTAGGTAGAGCATCAGCCTGCCAACCAAAGGGTCCTGGGTTCAATTCCAGTCAAGGGCACGTACCCTGGGTGCAGGCTCCTTCCTGGCCCGGGCCCTGGTTGGGGCGTGTGCAGGAGGCAACCAGTCAATGTGTCTGTCTCATCGATATTCTGTCTTTCCCTCTAACACTCTCTAAAAATCCCGGAACATATCCTTGGATGAGGCCCACACGTCCACTGGTGCCAACTACATGGCTCCCATGTCCCAGCCCAGCCACTCACTGACTCTGACGTGAGAGGAGCCACAGCGACAACGGGGCCATGTGGCTCAGTGGCTGGAGCACCCTCCCACCCCCACTGTGTGAGGGGTGCATCATGCTCTGGCTGTGGGAACACACCCGGGCTTCACGCCCCATATGCCAGGCCTTGCTACTGACCTGGCCAGGCACCTGTGTCCCACAGCGGGAGGGCAGGGCCTGTTCTGACGGGCACCCAGCTCCAGGGTGCCCGGCTGGTGCGGTTCCTCTGGTCTCTGTGGGTACCTGCGCCCTCAGCACAGCTCACTGTCCCCTACTGTCCTGTCCATGGGCATCTCCTGGGCAGCATCCACCTGCCCCAGGTCCCCAGTGACACCAGGCCCTGCCTGCGGGGCCCACGGCTGCCATTTCCTCTCTCATCTCCAGAGCGCAGCCCACAAGTGGCCAGGGAGCGCCGAGCCGGCTGTGCCTGGAGGAAGATGGCGTGTGTGTGCGCGTGTGTGCACATGTGTGTGTGCACGCGCGTGTGCATACATGTGTGCGCGCATGCATGTGTGTGGGCAGCGCGCTCCTCCCTGTGGAGGCACGGCCTCCGCCCTCCCTGAAGGCCCGGGCAGGGGCACAGCCCTCTCGCCACAGCCGCAGGCCTCCCCGTCCCGCGAGAGCCTCACCGACAGTCAGGGCCTCGAACAGGCGCCCGATGAGGCCGGCGTCCTTCACGATGCCCGACTCCTGCACCCGCTGCACGAAGTCGCCCAGCGGCAGGTGCCGGCTCGGCAGCTCGAAGTGCTTCACGCGCTCGTCGGCCTTGGGCGCCTCGCCCGGCTGGTCCAGGACCTGGCTGATGAGCCGGCGCAGCTCGGGCGCGCGCTCGGCCTGGGCGCGCTCGGGGCCCGGCAGGGCCTGCACGGCGCTGCGCACCAGGTCGTCGGGGAAGACGCTGAGGTCGGTCTTGCAGAGGCTCTGGAAGTCCAGCAGGGCGTCCAGCAGCTGGCCCTGCGCCAGGCGCACCAGGCCCCGCAGGTACAGGTACCGCGCCAGCAGCACCGAGTTGTCGGGGGCCACGCAGCTCATGGCCTTGCTCAGCAGGGCCACGCAGTCCGCGTAGTAGGCCTGCACGCACTGGCGCACCCGGGGGAAGTGCACCTCGGGGATCTTGAACGTGTACGTGGGCTTGGGGCTCACGTCCGGAGCTGGAGCGAAGGCGAGAAGCAGATGGTCAGTGGGACCCGCAGACAAGCCCAGTCCCATCCCGCCATGTGGTCCCGGCAACATCCACCTCCTGCGACGCAGAGCAAGAACCCGTGGCCTGCCCGGCAGGCGAGGCTCCGTGGCTGAGCATCGCCCGTGAACCAGGAGGCCAGGGTTCGATTCCTGGTCGGGGCACAGGCCCGTGCTGCAGGCTCCATCCCCAGTGTGGGGCATGCAGGGGGCAGCCGATCAGTGATTCTCTCTCTCTCTCCCTCCCTTTCTCCTTGAAATCAATTAAAATTTTAAAAATAAAGAAGCATCATGAACACAAACACCTGTGAAGCAAACACCCGGCAGCGTCACCTGCGCTGCTGCAGTGGCAGCCCACGGCCTCCACCTTCCGCAGCGACGCGTTCCTGGGCGGCAGCTCGGGGCCCGCGATGTCCTGCAGGTTGGGCATGCTGACCACCATGCGCCGGCGGGCCGCGCGCCCGGGCGAAGGTTTGTGAGCGGCCATTTTCTCGATGGTTGGTCTCCTTGGGCTCAGAAGCATCCCATTCATTCTGAAAGAAGCAACGTTTTACAGACACAAAAACGACTGCCCAAGCTGGTGTGGCTCAGTGGGTAGAACGTCAGTCTGTGGACTGAAGGGTCCTGGGTTCAATTCCAATTAAGGACACATGCCCTGGTTGCAGGCTCCCAGCCCTGGAGCATGTGGGGGCAACCAATCCAAGTCTCTCTCACATCGGTGATCCTCTCCGTCTCCCCCTCCCTTACACTCTCTCTAAAAACCAACGGGAAACTATCTGTGTGTGAGGATTAACCAAAAACGACTGAGGAGCGAGCCCAGGCTCCGCAGGTCCCCCAGGTGGTGGCCCGTGTCCCCGCCTCGCACTCGAGGGGGGGGCTGGGAAAGGCCGCAGCCCCCAGAGCCCGGGGCGCCCACGGCACCCACGGCGCACGGGAAGGGCCTCAGGAAAAGCACCGTGAAAATGTGGGGCGAGAGCAAGAAGGAAGATGGGAGGGAACACAGGCCCAGAGGTGCAAACACGGGGTGAGCCAGTGTGGGGGCTCAGAGGGACCCCAAATAAATGCTCGGAGAGGAGCCTGACACGCAGCTCATCACGAAGTGCTGAGTGGGCCCTGCGAGCGAACCAAACCGCCCGCCCGCCGCGCACCTGTCCTCCTCTGACTGCGTGCTGAGCTCCATCTGAGCGAAGGCGTCCATCCTCCGGCTGAGCCGGGCTTTAAGGAAGGAGTGAAACATGTAGGAGTCCAGGACCTGAGGGAGACCACAGTGACCCACCGGGCGCCACACGCCGCCTCCTCCGCTCGCCCTCCTGGCCCACCGGCCCCCACGGGCACCCGTTCCCAGTCTCCTAACTCATCACAACCACCTCACCAGCAAGGGGAAGTACGCGCCCCTTCGTGCATTTGAAAAGCCACCAGGAAGTGCAGAGGCCCAGGCCCAGTCTCCAAGGCCTGTCACCCAGGCTCCCCTACACCCTCCCGGCCTCCAGCAGCCCCGTTGGCTCGGACGCCTGCCCTGAGCTCCCACGACCCACACAACCGTGAGCCTCCCACAGCCACAGCCGGGCTGTTTCCACGGTGACCTGCCCTCCTCTGCCCCGATCAGGGCGGGGGTTGGGGGGCATGCAGGAGGATTGGGGCTCAGAGAGGAGGGAGCTGGCAAACTCCATGTTCGGCAGGAGGATGACGGGCAGGCGGGGCTGCCAGGGGAGGACACTGAGGGATGGCGCCGCCCACAAGGAGGGGGACACGTGGGGCTCAGCCTCCCCTGAAAGCCGGGTAGACCTGCCTGGGACTGAGCCGCCAGAGGAACCCCAGAACGCTGCTCTTCCCGATGCTCATCACCAGGGGAGAGGGGAAGCGCGGGGCCCCCTGACCGGGATTCTGCTGGGGAAAGAGCAAGGACCACCCCAGGCACAGGCGGTGACCTCGCCCAGTGAAACCCACGGTGACCCACGTGGCCCAAGGGGGCTGGGGGCAGGCAGAGGGGACACTGGGATGATGCGAAGGTCTCCATCCAGACCGAGGAGGGGGTTTCCCAGGTGGGCACATTTGTCAAAAGTCATCACACTCAACCCAGCTGGTGCAGCTCAGCGGTTGAGCATCAACCTATGAACCAGGAGGTCACGGTTCGATTCCAGTCAGGGCACAGGCCCGGGTTGTGGGCTCCATCCCTAGGATGGGGCGTGCAGGAGGCAGCCGATCCATGATTCTCCCTCATCATTGATGTCCCTCTCTTCCCCTCTCCTTCCTCTCTGAAAGCAATAAAATACATTTTAAAAAGCAATTTTAAAATCCATCACACTGGACACATGGCATGGGCGTGTGTTAAGCCGCACTCCTGGCTGGCAGCACGCCGGCTGGAATAAGCATTGGGGGTGACGCACTGGATGTGTGTGCGCAGGTGCTGGAGACCCCGGGGGACTGCCCGCAGGAAGTGCGCGGGGCGCCCGCCCCGGGGCCCTCACCTGCTTGTAGAAGCGCTGGTCCCCGGGGGCGCGGGTTTTGAGAAACTCCTCACTGTTAAACACGCGGTGCTCGTAGTTCAGGTGGTTCTTCACCTCCCTGCCACGACACGGGGCCAGGTCAGGAGAAGCGGGCGGCACATGGAGGCTGTCCTGACCCCAGGCGAGCGGTGTGGGGTAAAAGTACTCCGAGCACAGCTTTCCCTGCGGCCAGAGCCGCTTCAGGCCCCGCCCCTCCCAGAAAGGACGATGCAAAATCAATCGTGGTTCACGCAAAAGAAACCGAGGCCAGCCTGGCCGGCGTGGCTCGGGGGTTGAGCATCGACCTATGAACCAGGAGATCAGGGTTCAATCCCCGTCAGGGCACATGTCTAGGGTGCAGGCTCGGTCCCCAGGGCGGAGCAAGCAGGAGGCAGCCGATGGGTGATTCTCTCGTTCATTATGGACGTTCCTCTCTCTCCCTCTCCCTTCCTCTCTGGAATCAATAAAGATATATTTTAAGCCCTAACGGGTTTGGCTCAGTGGATAGAGCGTCGGCCTACGGACTCAAGGGTCCCAGGTTCAATTCCGGTCAAGGGCATGTACCTTGGCTGCAGGCACAGCCCCAGTAGGGAGTGTGCAGGAGGCAGCTGATCGATGTTTCTCTCTCATCGATGTTTCTAACTATCCCTCTCCTCTCCTCTCTACAAAAAATCAATAAAATATATTTTTAAAAAAAGATATATTTTAAGAAGAAAAATTAAATTATTAAAAAAACTGAGTTCCAGGTGGTGAGCCTGTGGGCAGGCTCTGCTCGGAGCCCCCGGGGAAGGGAGCCCCTGGGGAAGGGGCGGTACCTGAAGATGCTGACAAGCAGCTGCAGGGTGAGCTGCTGGATCTGGTGGTTGAGCCTCTGCTGCCAGGCCCACCGGCGGGCTCGCCCCTCGTTCACGTCGGTGCTGGCGCCCAGCTGGGCGAGGTCCAGGTCGTGGTGCAGCTGGAGGCTCTGGACCCTGGAGGGCAGGGACGTGTCACCTGTGCTCCCCCTGGGTGGGGAGAAGGCTCCAGAAGGCCGGGGCTCAGGGCACCAATAACCGGGGTGGGGGGACACGATACACATACACCCCCCACAAGTTAGCCCCTCCCACAGCCAGCCCCTCAGTGCAGGACTCCCAGGGCCTGACTCCCCGCACCACATGTTGATCCAAGAGTCATTCCGTTCCCCATGCTCCTCCCGGCAAGGAACACCCCCCCCGCCCCCTGCAGGACAGCCAGGCTTCCAGCGAGGGCCTGACTGCACACCTGCCTGGCGTGCTTGGAGGCAGACACCAAACCTCCCGTGTCACCCCCTGGCCCAGAGGGGACAGCCATGGACTCAGCCGGAGTCCCCAAGGACAAGTGGATGGAGGGCTGATGGACAGGTGGATGGAGGGATAGACAGGTGGATGGAGGGCTGATGGACAGGTAGACGAAGGGATAGATGGAGGGATGGATGGACAGACAGGTGGATGGATGGAAGGATGGATGGACAGGTGGATGGAGGGATGGACAGGTGGATGGAGGGGTGGTGGACAGAAGGAACTTGCACAGGGTCCTGGGCAAGAAGAGGCATGATTCCTGGAAGCCATGACCGCCCCCAGATCCCTCAAGGCTATACTGATACGTAGCATAGATCAGAACAAAGACAAATGACTTATTTTTAAAAACTCACAAATAATTTCCAAACTATAGACACGTGAAATAACAATAATAAAAGCATAATATGCAAATTGGCTGAACGGCTGGACAGCGGGATGACCGTCCGGACACCCTTCCAGACGAAGCCGGGCTGCGAGGGCCACTCCTGTACGGGTTACAGGCACTGGGCCTCTAGTCTGTCAACGCCAGACTGAAAGATACCCCTCACCGGCCCACGTTACCTCTGAGTGAAGGTCTGCGCCGCCAGCAGGGGGACGTCGGGGACATCGCTGCCCGAGCAGGTGACACTCCCGCTATCGATGTTGATCAGAACCAAGCCGTCCGCTTCCTGTGGGACAGGCGTCGAGGCCGAGGTGAGAACCTGCGCGTGGCTGTGAGGACACAGGAAAGCACGTGCACACGCGGAGGGAGCGTCCTCATCACTCGCCCCCGGCTCAGCCCGGCCTGGGAACCAGGAGGTCCCGGTTCCATTCCCCGTCAGGGCACGTGCCCGGGTTGTGGGCTCCGTCCCCAGTGTGGGGCGTGCAGGAGGTGGCCGATCCAAGATTCTCTCTCATCATTTATGCCTCTTTCTCTCCCTTCCTCTCTAAAATCAATAAAAATGTATTTTTTTAAAACCTCACGTGGACACAGAGCCTTCCATGATCTCGACCAAAAGTGGGTCAACACCACGAGTGATGTCGACGAGCCAAGACCTCAGGGCACATCTCGGGGCTTCCGCCTGCCCTGGTATGAACACTGCAGTGCTCCTTCGAGGAGCCTGGAGAGAACATTCCAGAACTCCAGCGACAGCATCATCAATATTCAACCCCCGACACGTCCGTCTGGCTGCCCCACCAGCTCTGCGCCTCCAAGAAGGCAGCCTGGGCAGGGCCTTGGCACAGGGACTGCACACACTTGGGATGTTTAAAATATGTACCCGGCCTCCCAGTGAAGTCTTATCTGCGACCAAACACACAACAGCACTCCAGAGGCCGCGTCCACAGCCCGGAACGCGCCGGAATCTGCAGGGCACCGCCCGGCGCCCCGCTGGGCGCGCTCGCACAAGGTGAGGGCGGGACCCGGCCGGTACCTGACCTTGCTGACTTCTTCAAAGTGGCTGAGGTGGCAGCCCATGAGGAAGGCCGTGGGCGCCATGAGGAAGTCCAGCATCTGCCCCGACAGGATGGGCACAAGCGTGTGCTGCCAGCGCAGCGGGTGCAGGTAGACCAGGAAGCACTCGGCCACCAGCGTCAGCAGCGCCCAGCTCGCCGAGAAGAAGACCAGCCGCTGCTCCGTCAGCAGGCACGTCAGGATCTGCGGGGACAGACCGGCCGCGGATGCCCTTCCCGCCCCCACCCCACACTGCAGCCAGGACCCAGGGGCAGCTTCTGCCCGGGTTTCCCTGCTCCACTTGCCACAACAAAAGCCACCTGGACTCCCCCCAGAAAGTTGCAATTTGTAAACAGTGTGCACAGCAGTGAATGCTCCATTTTTTTAAACAAAACAATTAACATTTACCCGGCCGGGTGTGGCTCAGTGGTGAGCACTGACCCAGAACCAAGAGGTCACCAGTTTAATTCCCTGTGTTGCAGGCTCGATCCCCAATAGAGGACATGTAGGAGGCAGCCAGTCAATGATTCTCTCTCATCATTGACGTTTCCGTCTCTCTCTTCCTCGCCCTTCTTCTCTGAAATCAACAAAAATATATTTTTTTTAAATTTAACATTCTGAGCTCTGGCCAATGTGCTCAGTGGTTAGAGCGTTGGTCCACGCACCAACAGGTCGCGGGTTCAACTCCTGGTCAAGGGCACATACCTGGGCTGCAGACCCCATCCCCGGCCCCAGTCAGGGCGAGTGCGGGAGGTAACTAATCAGTGTCTCTCTCACATCGATGCTTCTCTCTCTCTCTTCTCCCCCCTCCTCTCTCCCTCCCACTCTCACTAAAAATTGAAAATTAACACTTGGAGTACATGGGCCTTATGAGTGGAAGACACTTGCGTTCGAATCATCTCTGATACAACAGCAGCTCTGATGCCCGTGAGGCCAATGGACGGGCGCCAGGTGTGGGAGACACACCTGCAGCACCTTCTCGGGTCGGAAGCACAGCAGCGGCAGGTGGAGGTCCAGGTCGATGACGGGGCTCTCGGGGTCCGCCCGCGAGGGGAACACGATCTGCAGCGGCTTCAGGTTGAATATCTGCAGGGACACGTCCCGTGGTCAGCACAGAGCTGCCCCAGCAGAGGCGGGAACGCACCTACACCCACAGTTAGGGCTCAGAGAGCGTTGGCATCGGGGACACTTGTGAAGACTCATGCGGCCACCCTGTGGGGCACAGAATCTCAGTCCGGAGACACACAGGACTGGCGCTCAGGCCACAGAGCCTGGGCACTCACGGTGTTCTCAGCCAGACTTCCTCAAGCTCTAGAATTCATTAGCAGAACAAACACCGATTCTCTATCAACCGCTTTCCAGCGACCTGTAGCTAACAGTCATCCCTCACAGTTACCTCGGACGTCTTCTTAGCATTTAATGATCAGAGTTCCTTAAAGATGTGTCATTTAAACAATTTTTTTAAAGACTTCATTTTTCTAAGTATTTTAGAATAACGCTTTAAATTGCGCACTCACAGAACGCCTGTCTTATATGTTAAGGACACAGTGTGCCCAGGAGGAAGCTACGGCCCCCTCCACTCGGCGTCTCCAGCGTCAGCCACACGGGAGGCGCCTGGGGAATGCTGGGTGCCCGCAGGGTGCCCGCTGGGTGCCCACCCGGCCCTGGAGCCCACAGATGAGCAGAACGGGATGCCCTAAGTATGAGCCAAGTCCTGGGTGAGGGAGCGGAGCTCAGATCTGCGGCAGCAGGTCCTCTGGGAGTCCTTGCAGAGTTCACAGAGCAAGAACACCACCTCACAGTAAACAGATGCCAACTGCCCGACAGAGGGAGTGCCCCCCAAGCACGCCCCCACTCAGGTCCCTGCAGGGATCAGGGCAGAGCCGAGGCCGAGGCCTGCTGCCCTGGCTCCGCCCCACGAGTCGGCAGGACGTCCTCCCTGGCAGAGGCTGGGCTCAGGGCTGTGTTACAAAGACACACACTAAGTTCCTGATCACATGACGCACGAGACCTACAACACGTTCTCAACCGGCAGTAACCAAACTGCAAAGGACCGAGACGTGCGCGGCGCTTCCGAGGGCCTAGGAGAGCGACATGGACGCGACGGTCCCTACAGCTGCTAGTGCGAACTTGACGGGCCTGGTTTTACGGGTTTGGTGGTAGTTTGGTTTTTTAAAAGGAAGCATCTCACAGCTACATCAGCCTGAAAACCGCTAAACACACAGGTTGCATCATCATGTGCAGTCCGAGCTGTTCCTCAACAAAGGCAGAATGTGGTCTGCCTGTCCTGAACCCCCCTGAACCCTGAAATCCTGTCACGAAACAGCTGTGGGGGGGGTAGGGTTCCACGGAACCCAATTTGGGAAACGGTTGCTCATTAACTAAATAAATACACATATATACATCATTAATCACAGCAGACAGGAAAAAACATTAATTAGTTAAATATACTGCCTGATATTCTGGAGAAACAAGTGGGAAACTTGTAATTTAAGTAAATGCTACGTCTTCTGCGTAGGGAGTGACGAGCTGGCGGGTTACGCCTCAGGCGGCCGGTGACCAGTCCATCCCCACTTACCAGGGCCAACCCGTGGAGCTCAGGCCTGCCTGCCGGACGCAAGAGCCAAGCGTCATTGCTAAACTTTTAGAAAATACATTTCTACTTTTAGTTTTTTGACCTTTAGGGCTAGTGTGTAAAAGGCTTGTCAGGAACTTGAGAACCAACGTGGAAACTTAGGAAATGTTTTAGGAAACACAGAGGCATCTTCATCATGTTACCGTCTGTTCGCAGAGAAACACAGGAGAGATTACCAAGTGCAGTGGTCCTGGTGGGGGGCTGGGGATCAGAGAGACTTTTGCAGCAAAGTCTTTGATGTGATTGTCAACTTCGAAATCTTTGCAGAGCTTCAGGTGAGTCAGCAAACTGAAATTTAAAAAGAAACAGTCGGCTCTCTGCTCCACATGTGACGCCGTGGCCATAAACGCAGGCTGGGCCCCCGTGTGCGGAGACGGCCAGTTTACAAACTACAGCTGGGTGCTGGGACCTGAGTGACGGCCACAGCTCGTCTGCCGGAGAGGGTTCCGGCTCAGCCCCTGACCCAGGTGAGTCCCGATGGGCTGTCCGCCAGCGGAACCAGCAGGACGCGGGACCTGCACACGGGGCTGGCGCTGCCCACGCCTTTCGCTCCGTCTGCAATCAACACTCCACTCCCAGGAGAGCTCAGGGCAGTGCTGCCCGCAGGGTCCTCGCGGCCACACCCCCGCGAGGCGGTGGGCCAGGCCAGGGCAGCGCTCTCCGGTTCCCCAGACCTCCTCTGCAGCCTCCCGCTTCCAACTCAGCATCAGCATGAAGTCAGCTCTTCTATCCCAAAGGGATACCGTCAAAATGCCAGCAAAGGCCGGGCGGCCCGCGGGCGGGGCTCAGTGGGTGAGCGTCGACCTATGACCCTGGAGGTCAGGGTTCGATTCCCGGACAGGGCACATGCTGTGTTGTGGGCTCCATCCCCAGCGTGGGGTGTGTAGGAGGCAGCCCATCCATGATTCTCCCTCATCACTGATGTTTCTCTCCCTCCCTCTCCCTTCCTCTCTGAAGTCAATAAAAATATATTTTAAACAATAAATAAAGAAAAAATGCCAACAAAAGTCTGACCTGCCAGCAGCAGCTGATTTTCTCATGCAGCCGGGAAAAGCCCTTTTCCTGAGTTTCGTCCCCCTTAGAGCCCCGCCTCCCCTCAGTCCCAGGCCCCCAGGTTAGCCTCGCCCGAGCTGCCCGGGGCAGGGTGCTAGGGTGGCACAGCCGAGGGGCGGTGGCGGCTCACCAGGACAGGCAGTCCCTGAGGGCGTTGTAGTAGGGGAACCGCGAGATCACGCACACGGCGAAGGGCACGAAGCAGCCGGCGGTGGAGCCCCCGCTCAGCCGGGACAGCTCCCAGGCGGGCTTGCCGCTGTAGAAGCAGTGCTCCTCCTGGGGGGGGGGGGGTGGTGAGGTCACTTCCCGCCCCGCGGTCCCCTGTGCACCCTCCACAGCGCCCGCGTCTCCTGACAGAGGCAGGACCGAGGACAGGACCCAGTCCCCCTCCCGCGCCCCGTTTCACTGCCAGGTCCAGGGAGGACCAGCCTCTCCTCATGGTGATGCCCACCCAACCCCCTCCAGTCACAGTTCAACTCCCGGCTGCAGGCTCTGTCCTCAGGTGCGTTTATGGTGCGTTTAAAGCATTTCCAGCCCCAAGTTCCATCATCCTGGCGGGGGACGGGGGGGAGGCTGGCAGGGGCTGTGATGTCAGGTGAGCCAGTTCTGCCCCCTCCCACCTGCCTCCTGGGTCCCCGGGGCCAGATGCCCAGGTGGTGGCGAGGTGCAGGAGGCAGCTGATCAATGGTCGTCTCTCATCATGGATGTCTCTCTCTCTCTCTCCCTCTCCCTTCTTCTCTGAAATCAATAAAAATAATTTTTAAAAGGTTACAAAGAAGGAAAGGTGCCTCTGTGCCCTGGGGAAGCTCACAGCCTCAGGGGAGGGGATGCAGGTAGAAAAGCCGACACCAGAGGGGCCACAGGGCTTGGCTGAACAGGAGCAAGTGCAGCAGCAGGTGCCGGGAGCCAGGGGGGCGTCACGGAGGAGGAGGAGCAGGAGGAGCAGGAGGGACCTGGGCGTGAAACAGCTCAGCAGCGGCTCCCAGAGGCACCGCTTCACGTAGGGCACTGTCTGGGGCTTGCGGGGGATGGAGGAGCGTGAAGACAGCTTCCGTCGGGGACTTTGTGAACTGAGGTCACTGTAAGGTAGACGGCCAGGTAGAGGGAAAGCCCTGGAGACAGTCGGCCACGTCGTCTGCCCACCACCATTCAGTGAGTGCACTCTTGAGAGTTGGTCTGCTCAAGTTCAAATCCTGACCGCTGTGTGACCTCAGGCAAGTTACTTGACCTCTCTGTGCCACCATTTTCTCATCTGTAAAACGGTGTGGTCCTAAGAACCCTACCGGGACCCGATGTCAGAGGGCAGGTGCGGGAGCCACCTACGTGCAGCGGCCGGTAGTACTGGGCCACGGCGGCATACGTCCTGTTCCCGCAGATGTCCGTCAGCACCAGGAAGTGGACACGGTCCTCCTTAGGTTCCGAGGCCACACACAGGCCCCCTGCAGGCGAAAGGAGAAAGAACTTGTGAAGCCAGAGTGGCCACTGCTTCCTGAGCACGGGGACCCCTGGGGTATTGTGCCCCAAACGAGGCAGCATCAGTTTCCTGTGGAAACGGCCCGACAGGCACTTATGTCCAGTCCTCGGTCTGTGCTTTCCCCACCAGCCTCTGCGCTGTTTCTCCACGGCCAGTCAGGGAGTGCAGCTCTGCACGCACTCTGCTGTCTGCAGACCTGGCCAGTTTTTGGGGAAAAGCACAACCTGTGCTGGCCCTGGAGACCCCGCCCCAGGGGCTATGCTAGGTGCCCGGCTGCCTTTTGGTGCTGAAATCCCAAGATTGAGACAGCTCAGTCCTGGGACAGGACGCAGGCCCGAGGCGTGGCCTGCTCCCCCACAGCTGCACTCTCCCTCTCCCAAATGCGGTGACTTCCGGACACAGGTCACAGTGTGGCCTCGGGCACATCCATCGGGGCAGGTACCTGGGAAGCACAGCTGAGGCAGGGCCTGCAGGTCCACGCCGTCGGGGACGCTGACGTCCTCAGTGTCCGTCTCTCGGGGCCCCGAGGGGCCCTTGCCGGGGTCCGCTCTGGGCTTCTCTCTCTTCTTCCTGAAGGAGCGCCTCTTGGTTCTGCCGAGGGTCCCGCAGCTGGTGCCAGCCGTCTGTCCGTCCTCCTTACTGACGAAGGGCGGCACGAAGACGGACAGCACCTCAGGGTCGAGGGCAGAAGGATCTGGGACCCCCCTTTTCGGGGCCACCTGGGGCAGGCAGAAGGAAGAGTTACCGCCATGGCATCTGCCCTCACCCCCGTCCCCTTTGGGCCCACGAATGCCCCTCGGGCAGCGGCACTGCCATGGGAGCGGCATCTCCCGCCAGCAGCTATGACAGTGAGGACCCTCGGAAGTTGCCCGATGTCCAGGCAAGTGGACGCCGCCCAGAGCCTGGTCCTGCGGCTGCAGCCGAACAAAGCGCATCCTGCGGACAGACCTGAGGTCAGAGGCGGCTCCGCCTCCGAGGGCGGCCAGTTAGCTCCTCAGCCTGCAGCTTCCCTGCCCGGGGCGGGCAGGGGGCGGGGAGCGCGGGAAGTAAAGGAGACGCCCCAGGCCAAGGGCCAGCCTCTCTGGGTCCCCAGGAAGCCATGACGGGCTCTGTACAGAGCCCTGCACACCATTTCCCAGCACCACACCCGCCAGGCCAGCGCAGCCGGCACACTGACCCGGGGGGCGGAGAGAGCGAGGGCACTGAGGAAGGACACACGTCCGTCCTCGCTCCACCAAATGCCCCGCGGGACCAGTAAAAGGGGTCACGCCCGGCCGGCGTGGCTCAGTGGCTGAGCATCGACTTATGCACCAGGAGGTCACGTTCAACGTCCCGTCAGGGCAGAGGCCCGGGTTGCAGCTCAGCACCCAGTAGGGGCCGTGCAGGAGGCAGCGGATCCATGATTCTCACTCAGCACTGATGTTTCTATCTTGCTCTCCCTCTCCTTTCCTCTCAGAAATCAATAAAAATATTTTTTAAATAATAAAAGAAATAAATACATCAAAGGGGGTCATTTCGCCTGAATTCCCCTAAACCGTCACCGGCCCCACCACTTGTTTTCACCTCTTCTTTTCATTCTTCCCCCAAATAACACGAGCATGGGCTCCATCCATCTCTCTTCTAAGGGCAAAGCCCCGAGGCTGCGAGGAGGGTGGGGACAAGTGTCAGGGTGGGAACTAGCGCTCCCAGACTGTGTGGCGGCCAGACTGGCCTCAGATCTCTAGGACCTGGAGGCAGCGCAGCCTGGGAGACTGGGAAGCATCTACGGCAGGGGTCTCCGGGCATAAAGAGCAGGGACGAAAGAGGCAGCCTGGCAGGGGCAGGGGTGGGGGTAGGGGTAGGGGGATCCTAGAAATGGCCTTAGGAAGGACATCCCTGGCACCAGGAGAACGTGAGCTTGGCCAGCAGGAAGGGAACAGCCAACATCACATCTCAGTAAGAATAGGCACCTCCAGGCTGGCACAGTGACAGCACTTGCCGTCACTACGTCCATGCTGAGTGCTGCCCGCCCAGGGGCACCATCCCGACACACCGGGTCTGGGTTCAATCCCTGGTCAGGGTACATGGCGATGGGAAAAGCGAAGAATCAACCTGAACGCATAAATGCAACAAGTCAATGTTTCTCTCGCCCCCTCCTCTCTCTCTAACATCAATCAATAAAAAGTAAGTCAATGAGCCCTGGCCAGTTTGGCTCAGTGGATAGAGCGTCGGCCTGCGGACTGAGAGGTCCCAGGTTCGATTCTGGTCAGGGGCACGTACCTTGGTTGCGGGCACGTCCCCAGTGGGAGGTGTGCAGGAGGCAGCTGATTGATGTTTCAAACTCTATATTTCTAACTCTCTATCCCTCTCCCTTCCTCTCTGTAAAAAAATCAATAAAATATATTAAAAAAAAAAAAGTAAGTCAACGAGAATATTTTCATGCCATAGAATTTAAATGCAGTAATTGTTTTGTATTGGGGGCAAAATCAATATCAGTGGGAACCAAGGCCAAGCATGGGGAATGAGAGTCTGTATAACACAACACTTCGCGCATCGTACCCAAAGGAGCCTATTGCTTTGCTTACGTGAAATCTTTTGTACAACTTTTCTTTCAAAACCCATCGGTTCGGACCTAGGCAACTACAGCCATGGTCTCCCTTTCCCCACAGGGGGCATAACATCCGTGAAGACAGGCAAGGCACCACCTGCCAGCAATCCCTCCAATCCCTCGGCAGAAACAGCCAGAGGAGAAGCCTAGGAGGCGGCGGACGGGCCCTTTGCCAGACACTTCCCCTCCCTCCTGCTCCTCGCAGCCGCCTCTCCCTTCCTCTCTGAGATCAATAAAAATATATTTTTTAAAAAATTCAAACTAAGTAAATAGAACGTTTGGTTCTGCCCTGGCTGGTTTGGCTCAGTGGATAGAGCATCGGCCTGTAGACTGAAGGGTCCCAGGTTCAATTCCGGTCAAGGGCACAGGCCCAGGTTGCAGGCTTGATCCCCAGAGTGGGGAGTGCAGGAGGCAGCCAATCGATGGTTCTCATCATTGATGTTTCTCTCTCTCTCCTTCCCTTCTCTCTAAAACCAATAAATATATGTATTTTAAAATAATAGTAAATTAATAAATAAATAACATTCATGTGAGTCACACAAGCAGGGCCGCTCCAGGAAGGGTAACGCGTGTCTTCACGCTCACTCCTTCTTCCTGCTCCTTCTCCCTCCTCCCTGCCTCCTCCAAACCCCTAACGGAGTCGGAGTTGCAGTGCAGGACAGAGGGCAGGAGGTGGGGGACAGAGCAGCTGTGGCCCCAGGCCTGGCAGGGTGCCGCAGCCTGCTTGGCTCAGGAAGCAGCGCTGTCTTATTCAGTTCACTCATCCTGCTCCCGCACACATCTCACACCGAGGCGACTGGCCGGTGTGTGGTAACCTCGCCAGAAGAAGCATGGGCGCCGGCTGCCGGCAGACCAGGCTGCAACCCGGCCATTTCCTTCCAGAAGAAAGAGGAGGAATGGCCACTTGCCAAATGGGAAACAGGGAGACAGCTCAACCCACCCCAAGAGGGTCAGAGGAGACCGGCCAAAAGGAGGACAGTGTAGCCCTGGCTGGTGTGGCTCATTGGATAGAGTGCCGGCCTGCGGACTGAAGGGCTCAATTCCCGGTCAGGGCACGTGCCTGGGTTGGAATCCCAGTGTGGGGCGTGCAGGAGACAGTCAACCAATGATTCTCTCCCATCATTTATGTTTCTATCTCTCTCCTCCGTTCCTCTCCGAAATCAATTAATAATACTTCTTTAAAAAGGGGACACAGACATTTGGGGGTTCAAGGAGTAAAAGTGGGGGAGGGGGGCGGCGATGACCAAGGAGCAGAGGAAAGCAGGGGCAGATTAAATGCGGTGACTTTCAGGAACACGGAGCTTCTCTCAGACCCGCAGTCTCAGTGCGCAAATGCCCCTCTGCCCTCCGATGCACGTGCCGGCATCACTGGGGAGGAAAGTCGGGGCCTGAGCACACCGGGCATCGCCTTCAACGAGAAAAAAATGGGCCGCGGACACCCTGGGCGAGAGAAAGAGGGCGCAGGCCCTTGCAGAGGAGCGGTCCCAGGACCAAGAAAAAGTGAGCGAGCGCACAGGGGAGACACGGAGAGGGAGGAGGTCCCACACTGCCGCTTCCCAGGGCGGGAGGGGCGCGCGCCTGTCCGCCGGGCTGGCCCGGTGGGGACGAGGGAGCGGGCGGGGGACCGCCACCGAGAGGGCAAGCAGCTGGTTCAGCGGGAGCCGACGCTCCGAGAGCGCGGGGCGGGCGCCAGGCCTCCTCCCGGGAACCTCTGGAACGTCTCCAGCGGGTCCCCACCCGGGGGGGCTGCGGGGGACCAGGGACAGCCAATCGAACTCCACCTGCGGCTCTCGGCACCCACAGACCGGAGGCAGCCAGGCCTGGCCGGAGCGCGGGCGCATCGTCCTGCGCGCACCCCGCAGACGCGCCGGGTCCCCGCCCGGGGGTGCGGGGATGGCGCCGAGAGTACGAGGAAGTGGTGCGGGGGTCCTGAACTCGGGGTGCGCCGGTCCTGAACCCGCTCAGCAACCGTCGCGCCGCCCGAGTTTCCCCGCGGGGTGCTTACCTGCTCGGGGCCGCGGAGGCTGTCCCGGGGGGCCCCCAGCAGCACGCACAGCTCCAACAGCCCCGAGCGCAGCGCAAGGTGCTGCGGCGAGGCCTCCGCCATGGCTGCTATGCCGCCGCTGCCGGCGGGGCGCACCCGGGGACCCGACTCCGACCTCGCGCCCAGCAGCGCCCCAGAGCGCACTACCGGCTGCCGGCCGGATCCCCAGAGCGCCGTCCGCGGGGCGGGGCCTGAACAGAGGCGGGGCCTTAGTGGGCGGGGCCTGGACA